>JASDQU010100650.1:245577-265523 GCA_032191745.1 Picea mariana | reverse complement strand
CTCGAAGAAGAGAAGAACAAGTAGGGAATTCAAGTGTAATACAAACATTGGAGATTTCAATATGGGTGATATTATACAAGATTCATGGTCTGAAGTAAATGTCTTACCTAAAAAAGACATGGGAAGCTATGGGAGAACCTACATTGGGATTCTAACATATTCAATCGAAGTTAGAAAATTAGCATAGAGTGGTGCCAATTGGTATATTGAAGGGGACACCAGTAGATGTAGATGGAGTGTCCACAATGGCAGACTATGAAGTGATTGACATAGTATATAATACTTCACCATATCCATCATTGTTGGATATGGATTGGGAATTTGATAACCAGGCTATTATCAATTTGAAGACCAGGAATATCATCTCTGAATCAAGAGAATATAGAGTTATTGCACCATTAGATCCCTCAGAAGGAGGAAGGTATGTTGAACCTATGACATAAAATTTTGTTACATAAGAAATAAACCAATTGTATAGAACTACTATGCATGAAGAGGATTACATCAACCCAACTACAGATTAAATGTTGGGTTGCAGGATTATTATTTCTTTTCCTTCAGACTCTGACACAAGGTTGGATAACTGGAAGTAATGAATACATGAATTATCCACTAGAAAATGTGCCAAAATGACGTGCGTGCTAAGGTGGATTGGTTCATAGGTAAGAGAACCTCCTAGTTTTTATGGTCTGAATGACTTAGAATAGTTTTTAATAAAGTCTGAATCAGTAGTATAAAATAAAATATTACCAGTATTAAATATTTCTTTGAAAGATACACCTGCATGATGGTGGGGTACACATAAGGAGAGGATCAATAATTGGTATCAATGCAAGAGGTTATTGCACATCATATTTGGCACAGATCAGGAGAAAACATATTTGGAAAAATATGATGGAATTGGACAACCCAAAGAAGATGTATAAATATGTATAATTCAATGGAGATTAGTACCATCAGAAGAATGGCCACATCATTTTATTCATACATTAGAAGGCATTCCAAAGAACTGGTACACATAACAGGAACAACGCAGGGAAACTACAAATTGGGAAGAAATGCAGAAGAATTTTGTGATTACATTTTCCTTTGAGCATGAAAGTACAAAGATAGATACATCATTGAAGGTGGTAGGAGACAGGATTTTCGAAGAACCTGAAGTGGAAATTGTCACAACATATCAGACTAAACATACAATCATACAATTGCTACACTGTTATAATGTCACAGAAGATGAAGACCCAACAAAAGAAAACCCATGCAATATCCAGATCCCATAATTTGAAGGGACGAGAAAAGTATAAGGTCCAAAGATAGATTTAGAAGATTATGTTGCACCATTAAAGATCAAGAAGGAAAACATTGGAACTACAGAAAACCCAAAGATTGCAAGCATTGGGGCTTATTTGGATAATATGATAGTAGAAAGAATCACAGATTTACTGCGTGAGTACAATGATTTGTTTCCAGCGACATTCTCAGAGATGAAGGGATTAGCAGGAGAAATTGGAGAGATGAAGATGCCCTTGAAACTAGATTCTATACCTATAAGATAGAGACCTTACAGGTTGAATCCAATGTCCAATCATAATGTGAAAGAAGAAATTGAAAAGATGTTAGAGGCTAGTGTCATAGAATCTGTAGAAGAATTAGAATGGATCAAACCTATGGTGGTACAAGAAAATAAGCAAGGGGAAATACAAATCTATGTAGATATAATAAAAATGAATGATGATTCATTGCATGATCCTTTTCTGACCCCATTTATAGATGAATTTTTGGAGAATGTAGGAGGTCAAGAAGCTTATTCATTTACAGATGGGTTTTTCAGGATATCATCAGATCAAGATAGTGTTATCAAATATAGTTGTCAAGGGAAGCAAGTTGTCCAAGTTTGTGGTCTGCACAAGAAGCGTCAAAGCGCAACATCCAGAACAGTCTATTTTAGGCTTGAAGTGCAAGCATAAGGGTGATATCAACTTCAATAGCAAAGATCCATCATGTGAATCAATCAGCGATATGATTTCTTTTGGGAGGTTAAAAGTTTCTTGAAATTTAGCATCGGAGAAAAGGCCTGAGATCAAAGATTGAGCAAAGATTTAATCTGGGTCGTAGATCTGATCGGGAAAGATCGACGGTGAAAAATAGTCACAGGAATCGAGAGTTTGAAATGTTGTTAAAGTTGTTCATAAAAGATTTTAACTCCCAAAACCTGAAATCAGGAGGATCCATCTGATTCACAGGGGCACATGGTAGAACATAAGCGATTTCATAGTTTCATGAGTCAGAGTTTCATTGGGAGAAATGCGCAAGTTTCGCGCAACGCAAACTCCCGAAACGTGAAATCTTGAAGTGCTCGAAGAGTGGGCCCAAGGTCACAACCCAAGGTCATGTGGAAAGCGGTTCCAGGAGGAAACGTTAGTGCCCATAGTGCAGAGCTAGCCAAGGAGGAGTTTCGAAGAAGAAATCATGGTCTTTGGATGCATAGAAAATCTGATCGTTGATCTGAGGGAGGCCATTTCGAAATATCAGGTATCGGGAGATTGTAGTCATGTGACCTGAAAACCCTCGAAACGTGAAATCGTGAAATGCCTAGGATTTGTGCCTGGGATCATGGACCAAGGTTGCATGGAGTGATAGAGAGAAGCTACGCCAAAGGCCAAAGTCACCCGTATTGGCCACAGAAGAAGATATGTGTGGCCTCGAGGCATTGGGATTGACTCGAGAAAGTTGTGAGCACTGCCTGGAGCAGCTCCCTGAGCATTCAAGACTCATCCTGATCCCGATGGAAGTAGTTAATGAAAGTGGGGTAGTGGTTGAAGCCTTGCCTCACCCCATAAATGGGAAGTATGGAGGATATGGTCATGGAAAACAGAGTTGTCAGTGCTGCAATCAGTTTTTTCTACAAACCCATACTGATCTGAGCTTGTGTTTGATAGAGAATGCATGTGGACAGTCTAACTGAGAAGACACAACACCATGGAAGCTCGAGCATGCCTATGCTATTGTTTATGAAATTTTTGAGTATATGTATGGAGTTCTTTTATTTTGTAAGGTCATCAACTGGTTGAGCAGAGCTCCCTATTTTGTAATGTTTTGATGCTAGAATTGTTCTTTGGTTATGTATCAGATTTGAGACTTTCAAATTAATAGAAGTCAGCCTCTTTTCATCTCTTTGTAAAAAATTTGCTAAAACACTCAGGCATAGAGGATCCAGTCAAGCTTTGTTATGTTGTTGTAATGTAGGTTTGATTGCAACAGTATCATGACCAGTTTTAGTCAGCTTCCTTGTGATCTTTTCCCCTCTTACACTAAATGTCTCGGGCATGGAGGATCTAGTCGAGTTGTTGTAGCTACATGGTGATGTAGGTTTGATCATTATGTTGATGTGACTGTGTTTTTTGGACATATTTCAGTGTCTAAAGCTTGAGCTTAAGAGTGATATTGAGTCTGAGTTTTTCTTCTCTAAGTTGCTTGAAGGCCTGATGCCCATAACAGTCTTGTCCACCTTTCTTACTAAGTCTTCGATTTGCTCACAGTTAAACTCAATTCATTGACTAAAGTTAGTTTTGGCCCTCACTTCCCTATGAATTTCTTGTCCAGTTCTGTGTTGAACATCATTCATATATTGAGTTTTTTCCATTGACCTCCATTCATATAAAACCAAAATCCACCAAAAACACTGATGGGTACTGGGCTTACCCTCTCTGCAATTGGAGGGTGACTTATGGTGCTAACATTCTTGGCATCGCTGTCAGGGACGAATTGAAGATTTTCCCTAGGTAGAATGACAAATTTTTTTTGGCTCTGAAGGTACATCAGACATCAAAACCTTTAATGATTATGCATTCACCTGGCGACTCCATTGTCTAGACTCCATTGTTTCAGTTGTGTCTCTAAAAGGAAGACACACGAGGTCTACTCCGCAGTTTCTTCTGGCTACACCTGAAGCTGACCTAGAGAAGATTATCAAGAAAAGAAATCTTTCTCGAGAAGGATTTAGTTGCTGCACTAGATTGAAAAGCTCCTTGGGAGAATGACAATGATCAGATCTAGCCTTTTGATGGTGAAAAATGACCAAACACATTCAAACTGCATAGCATTCACCTGGTGACTCCACAATAAATGACTTCACTGGGGAGGATCTTGTTGACAGAAATATGACCATACCGAAGGGGAAGACTAGGTATCAGTTTATGAGCTTGCTTCATGAAATCTTTTTTTTATTTATTAACTCATTTCTCTCTTTCCCTTTACATATAAAGAGGATTATCCTCTACTTTTTCTATTCAGATGATAATAAAACTTCCTTTATTTATCCATCCTTGGAGGAAGAAAACATGCCCTCTTCTTGTGTTGTAGATATCAATCTCTTGTCTTAACCTCTTCCTATTCATGAAAGTGAGATCTGTATTACATCTCCTCTTGAAATTGATCACCCTTGTAGCCCCGAGGAGGTTGAAAATAATTCATAGTTTTCTCAAATCTTGTTACCCTCCATTATTCATGCTGAGCCTTTCCATCAACTCGTTAATCCTCATGATCATCCCACTACTTTTCAAACTAAAATCAGAAATAAGATGTTTAAACCTCTGAGGATGTCATATCGCCTTAATCCTTATCCTCGTAATTCCTTTGAGTATCTTCCTCAATTTTCTGGAGAAGACCATGTTAAAGCTGAGAGGCACTTATGGGCCTTTGAGAAATTTGTTGACCAGTTTGAGATTGTTCATGATGATGTTGCCTTGAGATTGTTATCAAACTCTTTGTTTGGAGATGTTATTGTGTGGTTTAATTGTTTGGGATTCTGTTCTATTGGCTCTTGGAGCGAGCTATGCAATGCATTTATAAAGTGGTGGGGTGAGAACAAGTCCCTTGATCAGTATTGGTTTTATTTTAATGCCTTGAGGAGAGGGGAAGAGGAAGCCTTGGTTTTATTCAACATGAGGCTTTAGAGTGTTTATCATAGTATGCCTGTGGGGATCAGATCCACAGATACTGCTTCCATGGTGTACTATGTCATGGCTCAACATTTAGAGCTTGTCCTTCTCCCAAGAGAAAGGAAATATTTGTATTTAAGACACATGTTTGAAGATGTTGTAGAGGTCAAGGAAAATATTAGGGCTAGAAAGTGGGTTCATAGGCAGGCATATCTCGAAAAATTGCATGTACATGAGAAAGAAGACTGTCAATCTATTTTAGATTCTGAGCAGGAACATAGTGAATATGAATCAGATCTGGAAAAGCAACAAGGAGGTGGATGTGACTCACATTTGGAAATAGATCCTTCCATATTTTCATATTCTATGGGTAGGAATACATATCCATATTATGATCATTTTCTGGAACATTTTGAGCATGTAGCAGTGGTTGATTGCATAGATAACTATACATTATTGGTTGATCATAGTTATGAAGTTTTAAATCCTGCTGCACCGTTATCTTATGATCATTCTTATGAAGAAGAGACTGCAATTGTTGATGATCAAGAGTTGTTTTCAAAAGAACAGGGAAGTCTTTTATTTGCAAGCAGAGAGGCATTCACAAAGGAGTATCCTGGTCTTCTAAAGAAACCATGAGTCTATCACATGATTCATGATCCTATGGCTATATACATGGAACTGTATGTTTCATATTTTGAGGATTTCCAAGAGAATACCACAGAGCCTTTTTCTTTATACATTGAGGAAAAACATTGTGTGGAAATCCACCATTTTGTGCCTACAGAACACAAAGAGCAAATCTTTCCCATGGTTTTTGTTTATGATGATTATGATTCTGATCCTTGGGAGATTCATGAAGAAGAAGAGGAAAAAAAAATGTGTAGTTTGTATCATGCCCAGAGCCTTCAAATGAGAAACCATCACCTGGGATTAGTTAGCCTACATCATCCATTCACTCACCCATGCTTTCCAGAGACATTCAGCCATGTGTGAGAAGTTCTAAGATAGAACATATTTTCTTTCACCAGCCCAATGGATTTTGTCACTTTCTCTATGAACATGTAAGAGATTACATGGAGTTTCATTTCCTTCATGTCTTGTAGCCGCTCAATTTTTTTCTGACTTTATCACTAGGAGGAGAGATAGAAAACGTAATCATTTTGTTGTCACAATTACATTGTTTTTATTTGAGCAGTGATAGAGTAAACAAGTTTGCAGCTAGGAAGTTGCTTGAATGGCTATGGTGGAAGTTTTCTTTCACCTAGAGCTTTGTAAAAATTAGTTAGTCTAGGAATGTACATAGATAAGCTCCTCCTGGAGCCCATGTGTTTTTTTTTCATTTTTAAGATAGTGTGCTTGTCGGCTTTTATTTCTCAGCAGGATGTTTTTTAGCATGACTCCATAGCCCAATAGCTAAGGCAATTAGAATTGCTTGTTCTTGGAAGCTCACAGGGAGAATGCCATCCCCTGTGGAGCCAAATGTTAGCACATATAGTTTTCAAGGGAAGCAAGTTGTCCAAGTTCGCGGTCTGCATAAGAAGCGTCAAAGAGAAGCATCCAGAACAATCCATTTCAGGCTTGAAGTGCAAGTAGAAGGGTGAGATTAACTTCAACGATGAAGATCAATCAGGCAAATTGATCGTCGACGTTCTTTATTTCAGGAGGTTAAAAGTTGCTTGAAATTTAGTGCCAGAGCAAAGGCCTGAGATCAAAGGTTCAGAAAAGACTTAATCTGGGTCACAGATCTCATCGGGATAGATTGATGATGAAAAATAGTAACAAGAATCAAGAGTTCGAAATGTTGTTAAAGTTGTTTGTAAAATATCTAAACTCCCGAAACCCAAAATCAGTAGGAGTCGTCCGATATAGAGGGCCATGTGGCAGCAGATAAGTGATTTCATAGTTTTGCAAATAGGAGTTTTGTTGGGAGCAATGTGCAAGTTTCTTGCAACACGAACTCCCGAAACATGAAATCGTGGAGCACTCAAAGAGTGGTCCCAGGGTCACAGCCCAAGGTCATGTGGAAAGTAGGTACAGGAAGAAAAGTTGGTTCCCATAGCACGGATCTAGCCAAGGTGGAGTTCTAAAGAAGAAATGATTGTCATCGGATGCATAGAAGATCTGACCGTCGATTTGAGAGAGGTCATTTCACAATATTGGGTATCAGGAGATTGTAGTCATGTAACGTGAAAACCCCCGAAAGGCTAAATTGTGAAATGCCCAGGAGTTGATCCCTAGGTCATGGCCCGAGGTCGAATGGATTGATAGAGAGAAGTTGTGCCAAAGGTCGAAAGTGCCCGTATTGGTCATAGAAGAAGATCTGCATGGCCTCAAGGCATTGGGATTGACTCGAGAAAGTCCTGGGCACCGCCTAGATCAGTTCCTTGAGCATTCAATCCTCATCCTAATCCAAATGGAATTAGTTAATGAAAGTGGGGTGGCGGTTGAAGGCTCACCTCACCCCATAAATGGGAAGTATGGAGGAGTCAGTTGTGGAAAACAGAGTTGTCAGCTCTATAAGCAATTTTTTTTGCAAGCCCATACTAATATGAGCTTGAGTCTGACGGAGAATGCATGTGCACAGTCTGACTGATAAGATGCAGCACCGTGGAAGCTCGTGCATGCCTCTACTGTTGTTTACAAAAATTTTGAGTATATGTATGGAGTTATGTTATTTTGTAAGGTTGTCAACTAGTTGAGAAGAGCTCCCTATTTTGTAATGTTTTGATGCCAGTACTGTTCTCTGGTTATGTATTGGATTTGAGACTTTCAAATTAATAGAAGTCAACCTCTTTTCATCTCTTTGTAAAAATTGTGCTAAAACACTTGGGCATGGAGGATCCAGTTGAGGGTTGTTATGTTGTTGTAATGTAGGTTTGATTGCAGTGGTATCATGACCAGTTTTAGTCAGCTTCCTTGTGATGTTTTCCCCTCTTACATTGAATGGCTCGGGCATGTAGGATCCAATTGAGTTGTTGTAATTGTATGGTGATGTAAGTTTAATTATTGTGTTGTTGTGACTATGTTATTTGGACATATTTCATTTTCTGAAGCTTGAGCTTAAAAGTGATCTTGAGTCTGATTTTTTCTTCTCCAAGTTGCTTGAAGTCCTAATGCCCATAGAAGTCTTGTCCACCTTTCTTACTAAGTCTTCCCTCTAGTCACACTTAAACTCAATTCACTGACTGAAGTTACTTGTGTCCCTCACTTCCTTGTGCATTTCTTGTCCGATTCTGTGTTGAACATCATTCATATATTGATTTTTGTCCATTGACCTCCACTCATATAAAACCAACATCCACCAAAAACTATGATGGGTATTAATCTTACCCTCTTCGCAATCAAAGGGTGACTTCTGGTTCTAACAAATAGGACCAGACGATAGACACAAGACCACATTTTCTACACAATGTGGATCATTTTAGTATACAATTATGCCATTTGGGTTGAAGAATGCACCAACAAGTTTTTCAAGAGTAGTAGTAGCATCTTTCGTAAGTTTTTGGAAGTATATTTAAATAATTGTGTTATGTTTGTTTCGTCACTTGGGTGAGAAAAACAATGACACTTGCATTCCTAGTTGGGCCTGCTAGACAAGAAAGAAGTTCATGAGTGGGTTAAACAATCCAAACACATGTAATAAACAAATAAGCAAACTAAAACAACTAATAAAATAAAAACTAGAATGCATAAGAAACTTAGAACCATAAACAATCAACCAATGACCAAGATAATGCCACCAATGGAAAACTATATTATTTGGAAAAGCACCATAGAGAAAAATGACTTATGGGTCCCCTCTTCCTCCTTGGGAGGGATCTTGAGTTCCCTAATGGAGAGCTCTTCTTACAATGGAAGAAAAATGGAAAATGATGAAGAAAATCAATGCCTATTCCCTCAAGAGGTGAGTGGAATGGCCTATTGCAATGATGCTTGAATACTCTAAGGATAAAAGAGGATTATCAAGGGATAATTGAGGAAGCATAACAATACTATGAATATTTTGGTTTCTTATTGCACCCATGGATTTCATTTATAGCATTTCTTCAAGGAAAAATATAATTGGTTCTTGGTGTGAACAAGGGGCATTTTAGGGCACCCTTTGGTCCTTGACCAACACCCCATTAGGATTTTGCTCATATATGGAGGTCAAATCAGGTTGGGATCTAGTCCATAAGTGGTTGGGTGGGAAGGGGGGGGAGAACCATAAATGCGTCGTTCACAGGAGTGTGCAGCTTTTCTCGTACACAGTCGTACATTTGGCGCATTGTGCACTCTGAGGGATTTGTTGGCCCATGCACTGTGCACACGCTTCCTTTAGTGAATTTGTGCATATCAACTTTTTCCCAATTGTATAGTTTTTTCCTTTTGAAATGTATTTTAATGTTGCAATTGAACTAATTGTTGTTGGTATTGTTGTATTTCTATAAGCATTTGCGTGCAATGTTGTGGATGAAATTTCAATGATAACATATGCCCCCTGATGTGTGAGTTTAGGAGCATATGTATAGTTGAAATACATCAATGTTTATTTTACTGAGAGTTCCATTGTAATGAAGGGTGTTGAGAGGATCTGTAAGAGCAGTCCGTCAGAGGGATAGGGGAAACAATGGGACCCAATTATTTCTCTAGGGAGAAAAAATAAAATTTGTATACAAACGAGGCAGGCATGCCCCATGTTCATGTCATGCAACCAAAATGTAAGATGGTAACTGAAGATGTATGCTGGTGTAGATAACTACATTGACCTCCAGGGTGGTTGATAATGACAGATGACAAGTATGAATGGTGAACATACTCTGAAGTGATGCAAGGATGCCTGTAAGAAGTGTCGATGACTTGTAGGCATTGATGGCCTAACAAATTTAGAGGTCTTCGGCTGGTATAAAACAACTACAATAGTCTCATAGTAAGACCTACTGTAACATAATATTTTACTGAAGTCGAATGTTATGGAGGTCAATGGAATCGAAGAGAAATGATGATTCTCTCTGTGTCATCTAAGACACCTTATTGTAAAGGTAATGAGAGTCAAGATACTGCCACCCTTATGGAAACTATGTTGATGTCGAAAGAAAGGGAGACATGACTCCAAGAAGCAAAGGGCTTCATGAAATCCACTAAGATGATATCAGGTACTAATAGGGAACATGAATGAAATGAAGATGCGGTGAGACTCAAGACTTCCCTTGGTTGGGTTATGTTGAAGGATGGTTTGAAACAATCATAAAACTGTATCTAGTTTCAGGGGGGCAACTAGCTGTGGGGTTAAATTGTGCCAGAGGCTTGACAGAGTGGCCAAACTCAGAGATCAGGGGTATATGGATTTTGGGATACTTAGGGTTTGTGAATGATTTATAAATGAAAAAAGGAGACTGAATTCCCCAACAAAGGTCAACATGGGTTGCATTTCCAGGAAAAACAAGGTCATCAGGGGTGATGAAAAAAAGTAAAGTAAATGTTGGAAACAAAGGATTTTCACAATTACCAAATAAATAAAGAATAATTTGGGATGAGTGTACATATACATAAATGGGTGCCCCAGTGTGATATGGCTTGGCCCATGAGGGCGCAAGTTGCAAAGAGAACTGGTGAAGGGTGGGGGCCCCATGGGTGGGTTTCTGTATGAGGTAAATGAATGGAGGGAAATCCGTAGATGGGAAAACTGATGGTGGATGAGATGGAGGGATAATGATACTGTGAAGGTGCAGTCAATAGAATCGAGATGAGATAACCTGGGAGCCCATTGGGAAAGCTAGCAATATGATGAGAAGAAGTATGTGGCTTATTACCAGAAGTGCGTAATACTATCAAGACTCCCATGCCTAGGGGGTGAAAGTAGCATGAGTGTCAAGTTTCCAAGGGGAACTATGAATGGGAAAAATCATGTGGGGGAGAGTGCTACTGGGTGACAATACCAAAATGTAGCAGAGATGATGGTACTGCAGAACCGGATGAAAGGACCCTAAAGGTGAATGTCGGAGGGTGTGACTGGGAGATGCAATTGATTTTCAGAGGGTATAATTACATGCCAGTGTCAAACATATACCTGAAGGGGAGGCATCATTTGTGATGACCAAGTACCTACACCCATAAAAACTAAATACCTGACATGAAAAATATATTATGATAAAGAACATATAACAACTACCTGATAATTTTGAACATAATCATGCGTACCTAGACATGATGTGAGAAAAATTCTTCCCCGGGGCCAAGTTCATATGATGACCCGGGGAATGTGACTGTGTAGATGACGGGACCATGACCCCATGGCTAAGAATGGATCGGGAAATAGAGGCTTTGGGCTCCTGTAACTGAGTGTGGAAGTTTGGAAAAAGGGACTATATATGGCTGGTGGGCCCACAATGCCACCTCATTTGTACTTGTCACTATAGTGATTTGACGAGATCATTTGGAGGAGATTAGGAGATTACAGGAGCTCGAGTCGATTGATCTGGGAGTTGCGAGAGTCAAGTTAGTGGTCCCATCCTCCCGCATAGTGAAAATTTTGTAGAATTGAGTTAGGGGGTGTACGGATGGTCGTAAAAGGGTAGGTTTAGGTAGGGTCCCACCAGTGCACAGGAGAAGGAAGAATATACGTGTGAAAATGCGCAGGTATAATTTTTTCTCCCATGAATAGTGTGCAGTTGTGCTTGACACAAATGTTGATGTGGGCATGGGGAAGGGGAATAGATGCATGGATAAGATGTGCACCTATTAAGCTGACAGATATGCACTATGTACAACTGTGTCTCAGACAATTGTGCATTAGTGCGCACCTATGTAGCGGACAAGTGTGCATGTGTGTGCACCTGTCAAGGTGATAGTTCTGCATTTGTGCGCAACTATTTCTCAGAAAGTTGTGCATTAGTGCATAGCTATGCAAATAATATGCATGCACATATGTGCACCTGTATGGGTGAAATCCACACACTGGAGGCAAGGCTAAGGGTGTTTCAAATTTTGAATTTTTTTATGCTTTTGATGGATGATGAGGGCTGACCAATTGTTTTTTTGTGGATGTAGGTGATCATCTTTATGATGGGAGAGAACTATGCCAATCCATTGGAGAGATTGATACTAGGAGCATATCCGAGAGGCTGTGAGAGAGCATCCAGGAATTTAGAGACACTTGGCAGCTTGCGGGTTGCTCAAGTTCTTCGATTGTCCCTTGATACGATCACAAGATTTCCTTCTATAGTATATTATAGCTATGTGGTGCACTGATATGTAGTGCTTCATTGTTAGGGTACATCCGTTGACATTCTCAACTATGGAGGATGTATATTTGCTAACAGGGCTCCCATTACTAGGGATGGCCCTTCTTGCTGACCCCCTACTATCAGAGGATGAGAGAGTGGTTGACTTGGTGGATCACTACTTCGCAGGGTCAAACCCAATGTCAAGTTCAGTCATTTAGATTGAGGCTATGGATGAGATCTTGACTCTGTGCTTCGTCACCATGGTAGTGAGGATATATGAATCCTTGGTGACTCAAAGGATCACATGATTTCAACTGAGGATCATGGAGAGGTTCATCGATGGGGACCATTTTTCCTGGGGGNGACCACTGTATCTGGTGACTTTGCATTTGGGTCAATCCTGGTGGCCTGGTTTTTGGAGAGGGTGCCCATTTTGTGCCCTAGGAGTTTTTTGGTGCCTTCAGGGCCTTGAGAGTCATGTCTGATGCAGTGGGCCCATGTGCTGACACGACATGGGGGAGGGGAGGGTGGCCATTATTTAATAGCCACTATGGAACGTGTGTGGAGTCATATGCCACAAGTGATACTACGGTACCCATACGATGGTATGGAATACCAACATGACCCTGACATGGTGTTTCCTCCTGGGGAGGACTAGGATCAGAGAGGTACGTTTGTGTATTTATTTTTTCTAATTTTGATAGCATAGCATATGATTATGTATATATGTATGATCACTCTACCTTTGGTGTTGTGTTGCATATGTGGGGCCTCGAGATCGTGTGGTAGAAATGGTCAAGGAACCGACTTGCTAGGGACCAACGTGATCATCGCGGGTAGAGCTGTAGGTAGGACAGAGGTGAAGGAGAGATGATGTTGGTGCTATACCAACACATGATCCTAGGGCATGCCAGAGGTGGAGACTAAATGACGTTGGTGTTGGACCAATGTGTGAATCGTAGGTAGAGGCCAGAGGGGGGATAGAGGACCTTCATCGACGATTCTAGGAGGTTCTACAGGGCGCTTCAGAGGGTATGTGGGCCCACATCTAGGATGAGAGTGTCATGTAGTAGTGTGTGGGTGTGTCGACATAGTGGCAGACTTTGATCCGTTGAGTAGTTGTAATGGGGGAAGCAATGACTAGTTGGCTACCACCTGGACTAGGAGGACCCCTAGCTGGTGGAGCACCTCCAGCTGATAAAGGAACTGGGGGGGGAGCTCTAAGGGTACCATGAGTGTCAGGTTTTCTATTTTCATAGGCTTGTGAGCCCATTTTGTATAGGGTAGGGGGTACCCATTTTGTACCTATACGGGTGAGGGGACTCACTGGCCTACAGGCGATGTATTTTGTATATTGTAAAACATTTATGAAATTATTGAGGATTTTATATATATGTACATATATCATTGGCTCATTTTATGTCTTGATGTGTTTATGTTTTTGATGATTTATGATGTCTAATCTATATGTTGTGATAGATGTATGATTCTTATGTGTATGTGATGATGTTTTCATGTGATAAATGCCAATCTAACACTAGGTTAGCCATATTATCTTCTATTTGATTAAATTGTCTTGGAATGTGTGTAGATGTGATTGAATCAAAGTTGTGAGATAAGAGTCTAACTTGCAGGTATTTGCGAAAGAGGAAAGGATTGCATACATGATATACATTGTTGAGTTGTAGGACAACAAGTTGGGAATCTAATAAAATTCTAAGGTGACGGATGTGGTGGTGACTAGCCTCAGTGAGGAGACCAATGACGATGAAGTATTTTTCTTGGTTGTTGGTGGCTATTCCCAAACATATGTCATTGGAGTGGAGCAATTCATGTGAGGGGTTATAGAGGGCCTAAGCGACCAAAGAAATATTTTGTGTCCAGTGGCTAGCACCGTCATCGTAACCGATGTGGTAGGCTGATGGAGGATGAATCTGTCAATAACATGGATGATAGATCCAACATGAGGAGTGGTGGAAAAAAAAATACTAAAAACTCTACAAATGTGTACAAAGAAAAATCCTAAGGTAGAATGGCTACGCTCAAGCGTAAAAATTCTTTAAGTACAACCTGTTGACAAGATCTTTGNAAATGAACGAAGGTTGACATGGCAGTCGAAGATGGATTTAGACCATTTTTTAGCTGTCTCATTGTTCTGTAATGAAGACCGACGATCTTCATCCAACAATTCTAAGGTCAGCAAGCACTGATCCATTGGAGCGGTGTCAAGTAATAGCTCAATGGAAGTGCATAACGTGGGAATTTCACACTTGATAGGGAGGGTGTCTTCGATCCCATGGACGACATGGAATGGTGTAAAATCGATGGTAGTTTTTACTATCATGTGATAAGCCCATAACATTGAAAACAACATATGATGACAGTTGGTCTTATGTTTGTTGATGGTACGTTGTAGCATGGTTTTGAGGACTTTGTTGATAGCCTCGACCTGTATGTTGAACTGAGGGTAGTATGGGGAGGCAAACTCATGGGAAAAACCTAACTTTGAGGAGAGTTTTGTGAAGATCGCATTCTCAAAGTGTTTACAGTGATCGGATACTAACTGTAGTGGGACTCCGAAAAGGGTAATGATGTGGTTGAAGAAAAAACATGTTGTTGTGTCAGCAGTATTGTTGAAAGTGGGCATGGCTTTAGCCAATTTGGTAAAGTAATACACTTCCACAACGATGTACATGTTTCCATTACTAGATGGAGTATTACAAGTCATAAAGTCTATGCCCCATTTGCAAAAGGGGTCAGTGGTGATGACTGGATGTAGAAGAGTGGGTGGCGCTCGTGCTTTGTTTTCATTGAGATGGCATTTGTCGCATCGCTTGACAGCGTGGATGTAGTCATGAAACAACATGGGCCAGAAGCACCCTACTCGAATGATTTCTTAGGCGGTGGACATACCCAAGAGGTGGCCACCACAAGCGTCGTTATGGCAATCGTTCAAGACTCTATCAACTTTTTCAATGGTTAGACATTAACGAAGAATGGTGTCGACCCCTTGTCTATACAAGACATCACTGATGAGGAGGTATTGAGGGGCCTTATGGAAAATGCGTCGACAATCGTCTTGAGAGAGATGAGGCCCAAAATTTTGTGTTTGAAGGTAGACGAGAAGGTCGCCATACCAAGGGTCATCAGAGGGGATGAAGAAGAGGTGTTCGTCGAGAAAATCTATATTGACAGGTGAAGCTTTAGCATCTGAGGGAAATTTCATAATGAGCTCGCCGAGGATGAACACTTTCTTGATTTTAGGAATTGAGAACTCTAGGTCGTATTCCTGAAGGATGACGATCCATCGGGAAAATATTCCATTAATTTATCGTTGACTAAGAAAGTACTGCATGGGGCTAGAATCTACTACCAAGGGAGAGTTTCTCATCATGATTGTATTTGGGTGGTCCTGAAATACTTTTATTGATGTAGTAAATGACTTTTTCTCGCCCATCATCCCCTAGTTGGAAGAGGACTCTTACTACTGAGACAAATGAGGCTAACAAGTAGAGGATGTAATCGCGATCATAGTCTGGAGGACTAATCAAAGGGGCATTAGATAGGGCCAATTTCGAATCATAAAAAGTGGTTTAAGCATGTTCATCCTATTAAAATGGGATATCATGACGCAGTAAGCGAAGGAAACCATGCACACGAGTGGCATAATCTGTGTCAAAGCGACGTAAATGGTTAGATTTTCCTTGTAGGCTCTACAGTTGGCTTAAATTCCTAGGTGGTGGAATTTTTGTGATAGCTTGGACCTTGAGGGGGTCCACCATGATTCCGTGTTGGGAGACAATGAACCCAAGAAGGCATCTAGCAGTCATGCAAAATACACACTTGAGAGGGTTCAAGCGGATATTGTATTGGCGACATTGCTGAAAAATGATATGTAAGTCATCTAAATGTTGAGTTTGTTTCTTGGATAGAGCAGTGAGGTCATACAAATAAGAAAGGATGATGCAAGAAAGATCATGGAAAACATAAGTCATGGCCCATTGAAATGTAGCACCTGTGTTCTTGAGTCCAAAAGGCATGACATGATAAGAAAAAGTACCCCATGGGGTAGTAAAAGAGATTTTATACTGATCTGTTGGATGGATTTGGATTTGATTGTATCTAGAGAACCCATCCATGAAGAAAAAATACTCGAGGTTGGCATATTCATCGATAATTTGGTCGATGAAAGGGGTTGGAAACTTGTCCTTGAAACAAGCATGGTTGAGATCATGAAAGTCGGTGCAGACATGAATAGTGACCAATTTTTTGTTAATGAGGATGAGGTTGGAAACCCATGAGGTATAAGCAATGGGGCAAATGAGCCCAACATCACTTAGCTTGTCAATTTCGGCTTTGATAGTTGTTTCTTTGGATGGGTGAAGGGGGCATTGTTTTTTACGAATTGGGGTGACATTTGTCCATGTGTCAATGCGATGTTCGACTATAGAAGGATCGAGATCGGGCATCTCTGTATATGACCAGGAAAAAATATCTCAGTATTCCTGAAAGAGAGATTTGTAAGCTGTGAGTTCCTTAGGGGAGCATGCGGTGCAATGGTGATTTCTTCTACAATTCCTGGTTTGATGGAAATGTCGATTTTGATGGTGGGGGAAATATTCACCATGTTTTCTTCTTCAAAAGCATCTGGGGCAGGGATAGAGTTGTTGAACCAGTCTATATGCCCTAAAGTAATAAAATCCTTGGTTTTGATTGCACATATGGAGGCTTGGATAGGAAGGTAAAATGCTTCCTATGAGAGAAAAAGTGCTCGGTGATGGAGCGCATTCCATGGGAAATAGGGGGTAGTGAGCTCCTCCAAGATATCTTCGTCACAATGGAAAATGAGAGAGTACAAGGGATATAGGGAGGTGATAGGGGAGATTTTCAAAGTGTGGTTGTCCTCAAGTGGTGAAGATGTAGAGGATATATCGCATACAGGTCGTGATGGCTCGCTTGAAATAAACCAAATGTACAGACACTGCAGGTGATAAACTATGGTAGGGGGAAATATTTTCAGTGGGAAATGAACCGGAGAATTGAGAGGATTTGGGGGAATATCCTCAGACATTTGATCTATGAACCATGGAGGGATGGGAAATGACTCAGTTTCAGGGAAGGGAATATTGACATTATCTAGAGGGTGCAATATCGATGTTGAGGTGGTCAGATTTGGTTGAATAGGGGTTGAATGACAGAATCGGTATGAAACAATCAAAGGGAATCGGTATGTAAAGTGAGTAAGTGAGTCACAGAGAGCGCAAAGGAATCTCATCCATTTGGGGAATGAGGAAGAGACATAACAAATGTTACTAAGGTGAGCAGCAGAAAGTGGTGGTGGAGAGGGCTCTTGCTGAAAGGTTTGGCGTATTGCAGCTAGCGTCTAGTGAAACTGGGGTAGAGTTGTGAAATGATGAGTGTAGTGGCCATATTCTGAACAAATGGCACAAGTGAATTTGGTTCACAACCATTTATTTCCTACAATGGGGGACAAATTAGTAACACTAGATGTGCTTGGTGAACCAACGAGAAGTGTCGTTTCTCGAGGGAGTTGGATCATATTGTGTAACTCGGGAAGAGTAGGACATCTATTAGTGGGGTGCCCCTCTCTTTCACATAGTGCGCAAGGAGGTTGAACTTGGGGAGTAAGTGGAGTTTTGGGTTCTTTATTATTCTGTATACCCTCAACACTGGCATTGGTGCTAGAAGTTGGGGGTGAGGGTGGTGTGGTAGACGCCTGTACTAGAATCTGCATTGGTATTCCCTCTGGATGAGGAGGGAAAGATGGTTGAGGAACCATGGAGGGTGGGTGCATATACCATACAGGGATGGAAAGAACCATGTTGGGAAGGGTAAGCATTGCAGCTACCTGAAATGCTTGAACTCCATGTGGGGGGTAGAAGAAGGGAATTTGATAATGGCTTGAGGGATTGTCTCCCAAATCGGGATTTTCCCATGGAGGGGGGGCGAATCAGGGATAAGTGGTGCATTAGGGTTCTCAAGGAATTCTTGAGGTAATATTTCTTCAAATAGTGGAACGTCAAGGTTTGGAGAGCCCTTAGTTGGAGGAATGGTGTCTATAGTGTTGGTTCCATTAGAATATATGACACACACTTGTGTTGAAGGGTGTATGAGAGGTGGTGCTCCATGATATTCCCCCAACAAGGATGGGTCCTTGAAAATTCTGGGACCCATGTCAATGAGAGAATAAGCATCTAAGCTAGTGCAGACAAGAGGTGGGACAATATCAATGTTGGTGGAGTGGTTAGGCTCATAATGTGTAATTTGGTCGATGGGGACAATTTCCCGTTGAGGGGGAACATCATCATTCGAAACATATAAGAGGCTATTTCCTTCATAGAAAACATGTAGCTACATCCAAAAAAGATATTGTAATCGAGCGGAGCATCGATAACTTCAATGTCGATAAGGATGGGTTTTCCCCCAAGTTTGACAGGGACATTTTGGAAGAGCCCTTCAAAGGAGGATGGTCGACCATCATAGGCTCTTAAGGTAATGGCAGATGGTACTATCTCAGAGGAGCAACTTTTCTTCCATACAGTTTTGGACATGATTCATGTGGATACACCTTCATCGATTATACATCGATGAACTATGATTTGATGAATCTTTATTGGTATCTGGAAAGCTACCAGAGTAGGGGGGCATGGTTCTCTGCTATATAGATCAGATGTGATGAGTCTAGTATCAGTTGGGTCAACTTTCCCTAAGGTGGAAAGTAAGGAGTTCTTCTTAGTTGGACAGATTTGGAGGACCTCCAATACATACATGGTTTCAGGAGACTATTCCAAGTCATTCACAAAACTGTAATTGTGTGCTTCCCTAGCCTGAGGGTTATTGACATTTCGTTGTAATGGAACTCGAGGCATACTAATGGTAGGTTCAGTATTAGGGAGTAGAATAATCAATGGTTTTCTGGTTGTAGATGGATTTGTTTCTGAGGTGGTTGGAGTAGATTCAGAGGGCGCTTCATATTGATGGTTGCACGTTTGTAAAAGAATCTCTTCTTTACTAGTGAGGAGGATATTGCAATCAGTCAAATTTCCAGGGTGGATGGGCCCTACATTTTTATATTGCTCCATTTGTGGTGGGGTAGGGTGTACCTCATGTTGGGTATTCATCACACCTTAGAGTAGAATAGGGTTTTGCAATACGTTTGGGGGTGGTTGTTGCAAATATTGTTGTAGGGCCTACTGAAGGGCAGATGGCATTGGAAGATGTGGCTCATTCATGGATTCCTTCATCCGTTTGAAGTTGGCAATTTGGGGGAAATGTTGAGTATAATGCCCATAATCACTGTAAAGAGCGCAAGGGAAGTTCGTCCTGAGGTTGTTGTTGTTCTTCTTCCCTTGGAGTTTTCTATTATTGTCCCCTTGAGGGTTCTGGTTACCTTGATTCTGGTTGCCCCCAATGGGTTGGTTTTTTGAGGGTTGTTTTCGCTTGGTCCCAGGTTATTATTGTTTCAGATTTTTCATTTCTTCTTGGAATTATTTGACTAATGGGCCGGATTTTCCATATTCAACTGTTCAAAAGTATGAATTTGTTGAATGGGAGAGGGATGAAGAAAGTTAACACCAACATGTGGTTGTCCATATGGAGGATAAACTGGATGTGGAGGACCAAGAAATAGAAAGTACATATTTTTTTGTGGCAACGATCAGTAGGTTGCATAGGAAGGTGAAGCACTTTCACTAGTTCCCAGATTATATGTTGAGGTAGAAGGGGAACCTGAACTTTATTGAGAGGTTGGATGCATCATGGGTGTCGGTGAGGGTCC
>JASDQU010100650.1:222539-240595 GCA_032191745.1 Picea mariana | reverse complement strand
ATATGCATCTTGAATGAGTAATTCCTATAAAAGTTGTGTTGAAAAATTGATCCATTTTCATTTTAACACATGAATTTAAATCTTGCAAATAATTTCAAGAATACAAGTCTTCTTTATTTTTAGATCAAAAAATCACAAATGCACCAAGGAAAGGAACAGTTGCTAGCAGAGCAACTTGAAGTGAAGGAAGTGGTCAACAGAGCACTTCGCTCTATGACAGTCATAGAAATCAAGGCAGAAGACTAAGTTACATAGTAGGTCGACCAACTCACAGAATCCATCCAGAAGCTCCAACAGCACATCATAGATTTAGAGCTACGTACTGTGCCCAAGACCCTGCAAGACGTAAGGGACCTAAGAGAAGAAACTACTCGCAGTGCAGTTGAGATACTAAAAGCTCTTTCCAGGGAATGCAAGTAGTTGAGTAATCTCAACGCCAAAAAATATGAGAACCTCACTAAGAATCCAGAGTTCCAAGCACTGGAGTCGCAGCTCCAAGAAGCAAAGCAGCACACAAACACACTATAGGTGCAACTGAAATCCATGTCGGTTGTAGAAATAATGAAGCAGTATCAAGAGAAATGCACCGCCCAATAGTAGATCCATACAATTCAATGAAAATTTATAGAAGTAACTCAATGGCTCCAACCAGTACAAGATAAGGCGTGCCAACTGTTCATAGAGGTTGAAAGTCGGGGAGAATATCTAGAACAGGTTGTTAATGCAGTAGAACAATGCCTAGAAGGGCCTGTGAATGATGCAGTGATCCAGGAGTTCACTGAGAAAGAGGTTGTAGCATAGCAGCAAGTCAAAGCAGCTCGAGTCAAGCTCAAGGTGATCGAAGCAGAACTAGTCAAACCAGCGTGACTTGGGATGAGCCACAGGTGAGTGTTGGGGGCTTGTTGGCCCTTGACCAAGTTTTGGGAGATTCTTGGTCATGTTGACCTATTTTGGGACTTCGATGGCCTAGCAAAGGAGGAGCGCAAGACAAAGCAGAGATCATGGGATCTTGACCCCTTTTTTGGGTCCTTTTTTGGTTTTTGGGAATATGTAATGGGAATGGGATGTCGACCCATGGGTTTACCCATGCTTAGGCCTATATTGTAATGTATAAATACATGTCGAGGCAATGTATGGAAGGGAAGCTATGTGATGTGCGGCCACTAGGAAGTTGTAAGTGTATGTTAAGTGCAAATGTGGTTTGTAAGTTCTTTGTGCATAACTGTAAGAGACTTGCAGAGCTAAGTGTGAGTGGTTGTAACAGACTGTGGAAGGATTGGTGCTATAATGCAACAAAGGAGGATCTAGCGAGGTGCACATATCTCCTGTCCTATGCAGAGTAGGGTTTTGATGGCTTTGTGCATGTAACCGATTGAATGAAGACAATGAAGAAGAAGAGTTGGTGGACATAGCCCCAGGGTGGGGATGAACCACGTAAACACTGTGTTGTCTTGCTTTGTGTTTGTATTGATGTGTTTATGTCTTCTTTTTCTAAGTTCTTGATAGAGATAGATAAATATGCTTATGCTTTGTGTTGATGATATATGAGAATGTTAGATCTAATATATATGAATGTGCTTAGTACTTGATTTATTAGATCTGATCTATTTACCTATGCTAAGTGCTTAAATACATTAGATCAAAGTGAATGTTGTGAAGCTTTGTTTTATTAGTGAAGTGGGTATTGATTCCATATTGAGGAACTAACGGTACTAAGTGCTCTATTAAGTATTATAATCACATATGTATGTCCTAGATAAGGTTGCAGACACCTGAGTCTTGCAACCACCCCCGCCTCTACCTCGGGTGAGACTTCATCTGCTTCGCAGGTGTTGTCGAAAGGGCTGGTAGTTAGGGTTTTGTTGGTGCATTGGTGTAGAGTTGAACCCTGGTTCTGCCCCTGTGCCAACATCATGGAAGAGTAGGAAAACCTATTGCTGCCATTTCATTTGAAAATATTCTCAAAATTGAAGAAATAGAGAAAGAGCAACAAATGTTTATGAGAGAGGCTTGTCTTTCTATTTTTTCTCATCAAGAAGAAATGACTTTTCATGATTTTCGAGATCTTGTGTCCATCCTATTATAGTATTCAATGAAGGAGGAGTTTGTTTCATTCATAAGCTCAGGTTTTGGATTCAACTTTCATTTTCAGCTGCCATATTTTACATTTCTTTGCCTCCTTAAAAAAAATGTGATCGGAGAAAAATCAAGAAGCCAATTGATTGATTGGTTGCATTGGCACTTTAGTATCACTTGATTAAATATTCATTTCAGTCATTTTAGGGTAGGTAGGAGTGTGCGAATAAGCTTGTTGGTCGAGCATTTTTTAGGTAGATTTCCAGTATTATGTTTAGTCAGTTTTCAGCAGTATATTCAGTGTTCAGCATCTAATTAAGAGCAGTGTGGAGAATTTGGTAGAGATTGATAATAAGTTGGAGCGGAGTACACACACGTATTTAGGGCACAGACCAATGGATGAGGCACCGGGTCTACGAGTTATTTTCAACCTCACTGGGAGGATAGCATCCCCAATAGGAGCCTATGTTGTCACTATAATGATTTCCCAGAAGAGACCTAACAGAATGTTGGATAAATTTAGAGATGGGTTAAGCTAGCAAGCAAGAACCCATTTGGAGGACATGGTCAAATTGGCAGGAGAACAATCAGACTTAAATGGACTGTAGATCTTGGGGAGGCCCAGATCAATGGTGAATGCCCATATCGGATGATGCAACACCGCGAGACTTAATCGATCGTAGGAAGGCTTTGGAAAACCATCGCGGTATCATTCACGGATGCATGGCACCCTCAGAAGTACATCGGGGTGCAAAGAATTCTTCCTAAAACCGCTTTCTCAAAGCCCCAATATCACGTGTTTTGAAAACCTCATATCAAAGATTCATGTAAGAGAAGTTGACAGTTGGTCAAATCACTGCACAACACTCGTTCGGGTACTCCTTGTCCATGCAATATTTGTTGGACGTTGTCAGATAACGAACTCAAAAGATAATCATTTTGAAATGGATTTCCAAGTGTGGTAAATCAACATACTTTCCATTAATCCCATTAGCGAGCAATGATTGAGATTTAATAACTGCCGATTCCCAAGTGTGGGTGGCGAAATTATCATTTCATCTGCAAGGAAGGAAATCTCAAACTGGATCGATTTTTTGATCTCCCTGGAGTCAAGGAACGCCTTGGTGTCTGCAAACCTGAACTATATGGATGGAAATAATCGAGCAATGTCTAGTGTAAAAGGGTTTTCGAGTAATAGGGAAAGTTTTTCAACAAGAAAGAAAGAAAGAACGATTGCACATATATTAGCGACAAAGTTTCACACTGAACCTGCAGTAGAACCGGAATTAGAAATCAGACTGAGCCCTGTTACGAGAGACCTAATCATAAATGGGCACTTGGAAGAACCCTGCAAATCAGCTGTGAAAAAGAAACGGAGCAAAAGGAAGAAGACGGAGACGATACCCAAAGCAGTCAAAAGCATTGGGGAAAATCCACCAGTTTGGTTGGACACTCTAAAAGAGGAAATTGCCAAGTTGGAATAAAAACTTTCAGGTAAAATTTGAGTATATTCCAGCAATCTAGCTACCAATTTCCATAATAATATCAAGTGACACGAGAGAGCCCTCTCTAAGTTGAGGAGGCTAGT
This sequence comes from Picea mariana, assembly GCA_032191745.1. Lineage (NCBI taxonomy): Eukaryota > Viridiplantae > Streptophyta > Pinopsida > Pinales > Pinaceae > Picea > Picea mariana. Next base: position 236,931 of record JASDQU010100650.1, on the reverse strand, counting down.
GCTTCAGCTCTAAAGTTGGTTGAAACAGTTGCCGCTGTCATCTTTTTTACAACCGAAACAAATTTACAGGGTGCTAACACTTCCAATGAAAATTTCATGAAAAGTTCTTGAAAATTAAAATTCATTGTTCCTAATGATTGTAACCATTGGATTCCTAGTAAGAAATCAACACCACCCATGGGTATAGAAATCATTGGACTATTCATTATATATTCCCCCATAGTAAGATTTAACTTATTGCATTTTCCTGAGCAATTGATAGTTCCTCCATCTGCAATCATTACTTGAAACTCTAGTGATAGATATACAAAGTAATTGAGAGCTTTGGCTAATTTATAGTGAATGAAATTATGAGTACTACCAGAATCAATTAGGACTATTACCTTTTNGTAGAATAATTTCTTCTCACCACACTTATGTCCCTTACTGTACTTGTTGTCACAATTAAAGCATAAACCTTTTTCTTTTCTTTCCTCCAATTGTTGAGGTGTCAACCTGGTAGGTTGAGGTGTTTTAAAAGAAGGAACATCATTCTCTCGATAGATGTTAGGAGTGGTGCTTCTAGTAGCCATAGCCATATTTTTACTTTCAACATTTCTTGCCACCCTAAATGCATTCTCCAATGATTTGGGTTCGTAAAGACGAACCTCATGTTGAATGTTGTCCCTTAAAGTTCCTATGAATACATCAATCAAGTGCTCATTTGGAATATCTGTTACCTTTATATTCAATATTTGGAAGTTCTCAATGTGCTCTGTAACTGAACCCTTTTGATTGAGATTTATCAATTGGCTAAAGAAGGTATTGCTCCTTGTATCCTCATAGTGTGCTATAATTTCTTCCGTGAAAATTGTCCAAGTGACGAGTGAATTGCGAGAACAAAGCCATTGGTACCACACAAATTGATTGGGTTCTAAATATAAAGAAGCAATCCGTACCTTTTGTGTATGTGTCACATTATGTAGATCAAATAATTTCTCCATCTGAAGTATCCATGTGATTGGATCCTTTCCATCAAACTTCCTCATATCTATTTTAGGAAATTGGTTGGTCTTCAACCCAAAGTTAGAGTTTCTCCATTCTTGATTCATCTTCCTTGTGTCCTCGTCATGAATTTAATGGGATACATTTTTACTTTTAGGTGTCCTCTCTATTAGAAAATTTTTCAATCCTTCCATGATCTCCCCTTTTAAACCATCCATCTTAGTATTTGTTGCCTCCAACTTAGCTTCTGTTGAATCCATCATCTCTTGTAGTTCATCTTTTGTTATTGTCTTCTTTTGTAAATCATTTATGTCCGTACACATTTCTTCACCTTCATCAAGAGTCCAAGAAGGACTGTTTGGAGGCTTATTTGGTGTAAAAGTTCCCTTTTTTGGTGGCATGTTGGCCAAGTATCACTTTAAACCTTGATTTTGAGGTGGTTCTGCTAGACAATATTTATTTTATCGCATCTCCAAAATTTCGGCCCTTCTAGGTATGAAATTTTCTTTTTTGTAGTTCTCTAATATTTATTCTCTACAATTCCATAGTTCTGATCAAAATTGGATGTGCCAAGTAGAATTTATGGTAACTTCCCCACAGTTTGTTGATTTTTGGCCTTTCAAGGAGATATCACTTGTGTAGCATTCCCTGCACAAAATAATTGGTATAAAATTATGAAACTTGTACCAAAAATACTATAGATTGTCCACTATCCAATGCAACTAGTCTCACTCAAATTGGATACTCTAGGAATAATTTATGATTGTTTTACCCATAACACCTGCTTGAGACTAGTCAAATACCCTATCTTCCATAGGGTGTATCTACAAATGTAAGATGACCCAGAAGCTGAAATGTTTATCAAACATAAATTAATAAATTCTGTGAATATTCTTTGGATTTCAGGGTCTGAAATGTTACAGAAAAGTTTTTATAGAGAAAATTCCACGATGACTCAATTCAGGATGATTCCAGAACCCTATATTACACAGGTTGTATCTCCTAAAGTATAAGACCTCAGGAGCCGAAATTTTAACCCAACATACCTTGATTCATCTACTAAATATCCTCCAAAAGGTTCCTTCTAAAAATTCACAGAGAAAAAAGTTATAGCAAAAATTCCAAGGTGTCTCAGATGTAGCAGCAAAACCCCAAGACCTTGAGCTTTGAAACCATATGTTAATAACCAAATATCAATATAGCATAGAAAAACCTCAGAATAAGTACTCAACTCCTTGAAAAAGAGATAATTTTAGGTAATAAGCCTCTTCGAGGGGGAAACCTCCTTATACCCCACATAAATGTCCAAATAAAAGATGATTCTAAATGAAAATGTCTCATTGGTATATATAGGAGACTAGGAGGTACAATTACAACTAATGGACTCAAGATGACATAAATAAAATAACATTACTAATGAAATATGCCCAAATTAAGGGGTAATGAGCCACTATTTACGGCTTAACAAATAGTGTCGGGTTTCCATGTCAATTCACGAGATCAATGATCCTTGGCCTTCCATATACTGGAAACGTTCTGAATCGACCCTTTAGTTCCATTTGAAGGATATAAATGGGCCAAATCCAAGCTATGGAAAGTGGAGAAAGAATTCAAATTTGATAGAAAAGTTACTCTGGAGAAATTATTCACTTCACATTGAGTCTGCATCCCTTTATCCTTTATGTCTAAACACATTGTTTAGACCCCAAGCTCTTCCCTTATTGATTGAGAACTTCATTGTCTCTCTTATATGAGATTTCCTTTGGTGGAGGATTGAAGTGGTGGAGGCCCAGCTGGAAGGAACTTAATTTCTCAGTTCCGAACCGTACCGACACGAAAGTCTGTAACTCATTCACTTCTACTGATTATATATTAATATAAATACTCCTTTCTCGTCCAATTAATATCTTGCAAATATTTGAATTATTATTCCATGGGTGTATTTGTTATGAATGTTGATGGATTATGTTATTGAATGTGATAACAACATATATTATCACCATATGCTTGCGTTTCTTGGTTGTTGAGGACTAGTTGCAAGTATATTGCTTTGAGTCAAGTGCTCAATAGTGGACTTCATCGAACGTCTAGACGAGGTAGGCCTCTTATCTTGTCTTGTTAGCATATTTTTTTATATAGCACACTTGAGACTAGAGTTGATTTCTGCAGTCATTTTCATTTGTTGTGGTTTACCCCTATACATACAGATATTTTCCTCGTAGTAGGTCCCTCCTCTGGTCGAGGACGTTATTGAGTCCTCATGAAGTCTATCAGGTGCACTGGTCCCACATATGTATATAGAAGATACATGAAAGTCAGTGCTCTATACACACATAAAAATGATGTATTTTAAAAATAGTTAAAAATTAAATAACATTAAAAACATGTTACCTATCTATCCTCGCTCCTCTCCGAGAGGCATGGGAATGTCCAGATCCCTGGAGAAGTTGATTCTGGTGTAGGGGTAGTCCTCAATCGCTAGATTCTGTCATGCCCACCAGTCAAAAAACTTGTCGTCGAAGGCCTCTATGGTCATCCCTCCTCCTGTCGTGGAAGTAATGTTGCCCATCTACATATCACTGGGAAGGAGGATACATGCCTCCGCACCGTCTCTCTGGAACTAAGTTTGGGTACTCTTGAAGAAGAAGAATGAGCATAAAATAGTGCCAAACCTGAAGTTTTTGTTGTTGTGTTTCTGACACTCTGTCAGCTGTCTCTTCATGCATGTGAGCATGGTCATACTCTAGTCAAAGACATGGGCCTCCTGGCACTGAATGGAATAGTGCATATGCACCCAAGAAGCTTGGTGAAGGGCCACAGATCTAGTGATCTGCCCAATCAGTAGAAATATGACTCGCAAAGTCAGACTTGTCATATTTTGAATAGGAACTTGATAACCTACCTTCTCAGTTATGCCCTCACAGTACATCTGGATGTAGTCCTCTATATTAAAAGGCCTAGGAAGGAATTTCCATAGATTAATTGGTTCCCCTCTCCTTGAGAGGCCACTCGGGAAGTAGATGTCTTCAGTCATTGGATTCAATGATTGTCCCTCTATCATGAATACCTCTAAATCTGTATGCCAGTAATCAACCAGGGCATTCAATAGCCTAGGTTGTTCCCTCATAAACAGACACTGGAATAACTTCCACATCATACATTGTTTCAATGCGGAAATGGAAGTAGGTTCCTCTTCGACTAGTATGTCAATGTCCTCATTTTTCCTCTCCCTCAAGTGGACATACATCCTGTTCCATGGAAATTTAAAGGGATTTAGCTCTTGATTTTTAAATTTTTTCCAATCTTTTGAGGGTGTACGTGGGCTATTTTTTCCTTAGTCGCGTATGTACATGGGTAGAGAGTTTTATGCCCGAAGACATACACATTTTTTCCTTAGACATCCCACGTCCATGTAGGGCCGCTCTTTTTAGGAGAGTGAGCCCCCTAAAAAAAAAATGCATAAAAGAAGAATTGAATTGCAGGAGGGATGCATTTGTACTTACTTGGTCCAAGCAGAAGTTCGTTTCGTCCATTGAAACTCCTGGAATCAACTTCTTTAGCAAAGGGTTTTTTTCTCCTTTTGGTCAATTTTCAAAATGCAATGGTGGAAATGAGTTGTCAGCTTCTATTTATAGACTTTTTTGGCCCTTTTTTCCACCTTGTTGACCCCCTTTGTCATTTTAACTGTCTTCGAAATCATTTGGTTCTGATTCTGAGTTCCTTATTGGATGTTATGATACACTTTTTCTTTTGGTTTGGTAACCTTTTGGGGATGGGTCAATTTTTTGATATCCTTTGGTAAAAGTCATTTTTTCCCAACTTTTTGCATAAGTTAGGATTTCACCTCCACTTTCTGCATCTCGTTGTATTTTACACTTTGCTATAGGATTGATCCCACCGAAGTGTGACACAAAACCTTCATTTTTTCTCTATAAGTGTCATAATTAGGTGGTAGAGCCTACCTTTACATGGATGCCCTAGGTAGATCCTTATTGCATTTTGGCATCCATGTTGTCTATAATGACTTTAGGCTCAAGAGTCCTTGTTATTCCTGTCACAATTATGAGATTGAGCCTCATTCATCTGATGCACCAACATTCTTCGCCTCACCCTCGAGACTCACAAATGAGCACACTTTGTTGTCTTTCAAGCTCGCTTTAAAATCCAAAAGCAACATCCGATGAGACTCTATTTATTATTTTTGATCTTTTTTAGACTAATTGAGAAAAGTAGCTCACTTGAGTCTTCTTTAATCCCTTGTTAGACTCTCTAAACATGAAAATATTGTTGAGCGATCTTGTTTACCTTCACGCTTGCCAAACTCAAATTTGAAGGCACATCTATCCGATGGTAGTTTACCCCTTTTTCGGTCTGGATGATCAATTTCACGAATAAAGGTATGCTCTAGGAACTTCGGTTCACTAGAAGAGTATTCTTAAGCATAAGTTTAACCCTTTTTTGGGCCCGAGGGACTAAATTTTCGAAAAAGGAACATTCTCCTTGGTTTTGGTTTATCACCTTTTTCGGGCCATGGAGATTACTTACGAAAAATGAACCCCCACAGAATCCATAGTTAATCTTTTTTCAGACTCCCTAAAATTGAAAAGATTGACGAGTGACCTTGTTCGTTCACACTCATTAAATTGTTCCGAAAGAACATCTACTGGCATGAGTTTACCCCTTTTTCCATCCTGTATATTATAGCGGAAAAAGGTATGCCTCAGGAGATTCGTCTCATCGGGAGAGTTCTCCTCAGTGAATTTTATACTTTTTCGGGATAAGGAGGCTAAAATCAGAAAATGGTCGTGAGTCGATAGTTAAGCTCTTTTCAGACTCCTTAAAATTGAAAATATTGTTCAGTGATCTTGTCTTTGTCACACTCGTTAAAATGGTTTTTAATAGACGTCTTTTCAGTACAAGTTTAACCATTTTTTGAACCGACTAGACTATCTCCAAAAAAGGTACTCCCTTGAGTCTTCTTTTACATTTTTTAAGACTCTCTAAACATGAAAAAAATACCAATCTTAACTTCTCTAGGATCATTAAAATTACATTGAAGGGGATTTCATTCTGTCTTTCTTAATCACATTTTCATCTCTACGTCTTTGTCCTAATGTCTACTCCATTTTTATCTCAACTGAAACTTTGAAGCATGCTTTATATGCAAGCCTTGTAACACTTTGCCTCTGTGACCTGACACCTTGACCCATGGAGGAATTTTCACCAAGTGTCCTTGTTGGCCCTTGGGTATGGAATCAAGCGAAGATCAAGGAAGAAAAGGTCAAATGCGAACTGCGTGTGAGACATAGTGACTGCTACTGGGTTGAAGTGAGCAAAAGAGAAGAAAAGACGAAGCGAAGTAAGAGAAAGAAAATCGTTGGACGGAGAGTTTGAGGAAGACAGATTAGCAAGGAAGAAGAATCATGGACAACTCAGCAAGCATAAAAAGCCACCATTGGATTCTTTGGAACACCGCGCGAGAAGGAAGGAAAGACAGGCTAGCGAAGCCCTAAAAACATGGGTCAAGTTGACCTAGGGTTTTAGACACCTAGGTTTTGACACTTAGGTTTTGGCCCAAGGTTGTCGATGAGATGTTTTAATATATAAATAAGAAACTAGATGAGGAAAGGGAGTTTGTTATAGTCTTTTTTTTGCTATTGTTGATGTTATTACTATTGTGAGAGACTATTGTTGTGTGAGAGAGAAGTGATAAGTGTGAGAGCCTTCTGGTATTGTAAGATCTCCAGCTAGGTACGAAGATCAATCCTGCAGGTGGGTGCGCTGGAAAGAGAGAGGTAGAGAGGAGAAGAGAGAAGATCTGCTAGCTAAGAGCACGAACAAGAATTGTATGCTTCATCTTATATAATATAGAGCATATTTTTGTGGATGTATCCCTAGAGATAGGGTGAACCACGTATATCTTGTGTCATGTGTGTGATTGATGCTTTGTTCTCTGTCATTTGATATACTGCTATTGCATTGTTGTGGTAGATCTTCTAGACAGTTGTGTGGAGCAGAGATAGATTGGTAAGTAATATATGAATGTTGTATTATTATTGTGTTAGATCCACTTGATATTCCCCTGGTTGTAGACATCTCTTTCCTGCAACCCTCCCATAGTTGCTTCGGGTGAGACTGCATCTGCTTCGCAGGTGCTGCCGAAAGGGCCAGTAGCTAGGGCTTGTTGGTGCGCTCTTGGAATGAACCCTGGGTATTCCCCTATGCCAACAAATGGTTCCATTGGAGATGGATCTAAATATCCTGATCAACATTAGTTTCTTTTTGAGGTTGTATGGAATATTAAAAATGTCATCGATGAAGCTATTAAAAGAGCCCAGTTCAGCACTACACTAAGGGATCGCGCACTGAGCTGGTACAAGAAGCTTGTCTAAGGACTTGTGCAGCCTAAGCCACTGAATGAGATCAAGAATGTGCTGATTTCTAAGTTTAAGAAACCTAAATTGGTGTCACAATGTATTACAGAGCTGAAGGAGATCAACCAGAAGGTCGTCGATCCTATCTGGGAGTTCGATCAGAGATTCAAGACCTTAACAGGATGATTGACTTTCCAGATCCCAGATGAGTAGAACAAAGAATGGTTTATTGTTTCTCTCTTACCACATATCAGAGTTCCTCTAATGCAACAGAATATTTCTTCGCAATCTGAGGTGCTGGATATTACCATGAATCTTGAATCATCCCCTATGGGAGAATCCAGCTCATGTATGATCCAAATCTTGATTTAGCTAAGTGGTTTGTCTTTGCAACTCAAGGATATGAAGAAATACAAGGGAAAGGACAAAAGAGAAGACATATGGTGTACCATATGAAAATCAGAAGGCCATGACAAGGGGAATTGTCCCCTATTTCATGAATATCTGGCCTCTGGAGCTCTGGGTCCTTTGAAGCAAGCCACCTTACCCTAGTGCGAAGTATGCAGAAATAGACATCGTCCAGGTGAGTGATATTAAATGAACAAGTATGTTCAGACACCCAAAAATATGTATTTCACATTCTATAAGTCTTTGGGACATGATGATAGGGATTGTAGAGATTATGACCTCATGCAAGAAAGGTCAAGGGACATATACAAAATTCAAGGCAAAGTACATCAAGAAGAAAACACTACGCAATATAACTCTCGAGGAAGAGGAAACTTCAATCCTCGTGGTGGATTCAGAGGACGAGGACGAGGAGGATGTATGGGCCGAGGTCGAGGACAGATCATCTATTACAACTGCATGCAACCAGGACACTTGGAAAGGGACTTTTAGAACCCTTGCAGGACTTGCAGCTATTTCATCTCATTCAACCATGTTATAGAAGATTGTCTTATGTTGCTAGCCAAGCTTCAGAAGAGACGAGGACCTCAGTAGAACCCATAAGTTCAACTAATATATGTTTAAACTCGTGGAGAAGACCCTAAATTAGTTGTTATCACTCGAGGAGGCGTTGTTACAGGAGAATATAGAGCGACCCAAGGAAAGACTACATAGGACTCAGGAGTCAGGAAAGCTACAGAGAAGACTCAAACATTTGATGCAAAGAAACAAAAATAAATATTTTAGGAAGAAAGAAGAGAATTTAGAGGAGATCAAGGCTCTTCATCAAAGACATGACCAGAAGTAAAAGAATATCGAATGCCTCGGGCATTTGATCAGTATGCTTCGCCAAAAGAAGAAAAAGAGGTAAGCAAGCTCATGAAGTTTATATGCACTTGTGTTAAGTTGATTCAGGATAAAAGCATTGTACAAGAAATGCAATATTTAATTAGACAATATGAGCTAGGAAAGATAGACCCCTTAGTGAATAGGGAAGTACACCAAATCACAAAGAGAAGAAGGACAAATAAGGAATTACACTTGAATTCTCAAATATGAGAATATGATATAGACTATGTGGTCCTCAGGTCGGAGGTCAATGTCATGACAAAGCACGTATGGGCATTGATGGGAAAACCTAAGTTGATATATTCCCCTATCAGGCTTAGGATGGCTAACCAGCAAGTTGTAAGCCCCTTTGGGATATTGGAACATGTCCCTGTGGACATCGACGGAGTAAGAACGTTCGCATATTTTGAGGTAATTGAAATTGTTGATGACAACTTCCCTTACCCTACACTGTTAGGAATTGATTGGACCTTTAATAATTCCACTATGTTTGATTTAAAGAAAAGACGCATGGCATTTGAAAGAGATGGCCTTAGGTTCATTGCACCTCTAGATCCATATGAAGTTCAACGATACAAAGATCCCATCATAGAGGAAGACCACACATATGAACTGAAGAACATATACAAATTAACAGCCAAACAACAGGATTACATTAATCCTATAGCAGACGAGAACCTAAGTTGGCGAAGTGACAATTCTTGTTCATCAGATTCAGAAGAAGCACTGGAGAACTGGCAGAACCAGATGTACGAAGTATCCACAAGGAGATGTGTTGGATTAACCAGGGAAGTTCGTTGGATAAACACAACAGTAAGTAACTTACGCACATTTTATGGTTTGAATCCTTTAGAAACCTTCCTATCAAACTTTGAAGCAAGTGTACCAACACAACAGAGATTGTTGGCAATGGATGAGGCCTTGAAGGCCACACTAGCAAGATGGTGGGGGACACACAAAATCAATATTACAGACTGGGTACAATGCTGAACTTTGATGACAGTGTGGTTCTCAGCACAAGTAGAAGGCTGTGAAGTGAGGTACACAGGTCGAAGTTGTCCAAATGACCATGTGTGGAGCTACGAGGAATCCTAGAGCAATATTCTTCAAGAGAAGTTGGTGCACAAATTCATTAACATGCTGGAAACCACCCCTATCAACTGGTACCTTCAAGCAGAGTTGTGCCTCATCACTGCAGATTCGGAAGGTATGAATCAGAATTTTGTAACCCCATTTTTATTTGAATTTCAATATCCTTCGGTAGATAAAGCATTATAGATTGTGAGACAAAACGTATTTTAGGAGGAATCTAGCCTTCCTTTGGAACAAGAAGAGGATGAATGGACTACACCATTCCATAAACTACAAGTTTGTTACAACATCAATTCCGATGAAGACAATGATCATAGGTAGGTGAACATCGTAGAAACAGAAGGACAAAGATATGTGGAAGGACCAGGAGTTGAGTTACCATTCATTGGACAACCAATCAAGATTAAAAAATTCAATATTGGAACAAAGGATACATCGAGGCTTGCTAATGTGGGAGATTATTGGGATGTTGCTACCATTGACAAGATTACAGAGTTGTTGCACAAATATTAGGACTTGTTTCCAACCAATTTTACTAATATGAAGGGCATCAAAGGGCCTATGGGAGAGATGAGGATCCATTTGAAACCAGATGCAAAACCAGTCAAACAGAGACCATACAGATTGAACCTAAAATACAAGGAGAAAGTGAATATTGAGCTCGACAGAATGTTGGAAGCAGGGATTATAGAACCTATCAAAGAGTCAAAGTGGATTATCCCTATGGTGGTGCAGGACAAGAAGACTGGAGAGATCAGAATCTGTGTAGATATCGGGAAGTTGAATGATGCTTGTTTTCATGACCCCTTCCTGACACCATTCAATGACAAAGTGATAGATAATGTGGGAGGCCATGAGGTATATTCATTTACAGATGGATTTTCAGGATACCATCAGATCCAGATTGCTAAGGAAGATCACCATAAGACCACATTTTCAACCGAATGGGGGTCATATCAGTATACAGTGATTCCATTTGGACTGAAGAATGCCCCAGCCATATTTTCCAAGGTGGTGGTCGAAGCATTCAAAGAGTTTCTGCATAAATTTCTAGAAGCATACTTTGATGATTGGACTGTGTTTAGTTTGTTGAAAAACCATATTGAATGTCTAAGGCTAATGTTGGACAAATGCAGGCAGTGTCAAATTGCTTTGAATATAAAGAAGTGCATCTTATTCTCACCATTTGGGGTACTATTAGGACATATTGTATGCAAGCAAGGATTTTTGGTAGACCCCTCTAAAATTTCCATTATAGTTGATTTTCCACCTCCTACTTCAGTCAAACAACTACGCACTACGCTGGGACATACTAGATATTACAGGAAGTTCATCAAAAGTTATGCACATATTACAACACCCATGGATAATTTGTTGAAAAAAGACTGTCAATTTCACTGGACAAAAGAATGCCAACAGAGCTTCGACACGCTGAAACAAAAGATGGTTACTACGCCTATTCTAGTTTTACCAGATTGGACCAAGGAGTTTCATGTACATGTCGATGCATCGTCCATTACATTGGGATTTGTGTTATCACAACCGGGAACAAGAGACATTGACCACCCATTAGAATTCGCTAGTCGGAAGTTGTCCACAACTGAGATTAATTACACCACTACTGAGAGGGAAGGATTAGCCATGGTGTATGCACTGCAGAAATTTCACCACTATTTATTGGGAGGTCATTTTAAAATGTTTACCGATCACTCTGCACTAAAATACCTTGTCAACAAGCCAATGTTGGGGGGGAATAATATGCATATGGATTCTGCTATTCCAGGAATATGACTTTGAAATTGTGTTTAAACCAGGAAGAATGAACAAAGGTCCTAACCACTTGTCAAGATTGGAACATGGTGAAGATCCCACTAATTTGGAGGACACACTGTCGGATGTGCAGATGCTAACCATTAGAAACATTGATGACCACTTCACAGACATAGTCCAATTCCTGTCAACAGGAATGGCACCTAGTGAGTATACCATCACCCAGAAGAAACAACTGGTAGTGCGCGCTGTAGATTTTTCACTTATAGTTGGACAGCTATACAAGATGGGACCTGATGAGATATTGAGAAGGTATTTTATAGAGGTAGAGCAACCATTGATCCTCGCAGAAGCTCATGAAGGAATCACAGGAGGAAATTACGCAGGGAAAGCAACTGCACAGAAGGTTCTGAGAGTTGGCCTTTGGTGTCCTACCTTACACAGAGATGATAAAGATTATTCCAAAGCCTGTGATGTATGCCAAAGAGTTGGGAAACCGTCTAGATGAGATGAAATGTTGTTAGCACCACAACTGACCCTACAACATTTTGAGAAATGGGCCATTAACTTCGTGGGACCCATAAACCCACCAGGGAAGTGCACAGGAGCAAGATACATCATCACTGCGACAAAATACTTGACTATATGGGCTGAAGCAAGAGAAGTTAAAGATTATAGTGCAAATACAATTGTGTGCTTCATATTTGATGACATCATAACCAGGTTTGGATTCCTGAAGATCCTTATGAGTGATCAAGGAACACATTTCATCAATAAGACAGTTGAAGCCTTGACCAAGGAATTTGCAGTACATCATCATAAGAGCACACCTTACCATCCACAAGAAAATGTGATAGTTGAAGCATTCAACAAGATCTTGAAGACAACGTTGAAGAAGATTTGCAATGTGAACAAGGATGACTGGGATTTAAAAGTACCAGTAGTATTGTGGGCCTATAGAACCACTTGCAAGAAATTAACAATGCAGACCCCTTTCAAGTTGGTTTACGGTCTTGAAGCCATTGTCCCAATGGAATATTTGGTACCAAGCTTAAGGATTGTTGCTTTTATAGGTATGGATGACACTGGCACTCTTCAAGAGAGGCTTGCACAGTTGGTCGAACTAGAAGAAGATAGATTTATTGCAAGATTCCATCAACAGGTTCAGAAGGAAAGAGAAAAGGCCTATCATGACATGCACAACAAGAAGAAGGCACTCAAACAAGGTGGTTTGGTATTGGTGTATGAAAGTAAGTTTATAAAACATCCAGGAAAGTTTAGAACACATTGTCTTGGGCCATATGAAGTCACCTATGTCACAGAAGGAGGATCTGCGTAGATGAAGACATTGAAGAGAGAATGGAAGGAAGGCTTGGTGAATGGGAGTCGGTTGAAGTTGTACTATGACAACCAGTTGCCCCGCAACTCTTAGTAAAAGCATGTAGAAAAGGGTCTAGGTACCAGGTGCAATTGAAACTGGGTACCAGACACAGAAAAGACAGTCTGCAAAAGGAGGGAGCAGAGGTATAAAGAAGAAAACAAAGGTTGCACTGCACAATCTAGAGTTGAAGTAAAACAGAAGGATCAATCTGAAGTGTCTCGGGATGAGTCGTAAGTGAGTGTTGGAGGCCTGTTGGCCCTTGGGTATGGAATCAAGTGAAGATCAAGGAAGAAATGGTCAAACACGAACTACGCGGGAGACAGAGTGACTGCTACTGGGTCGAAGTGAGAAAAATAGAAGAAAATATGGAGCGAAGAGAAAGAAAGCCGTTGGATGGAGAGTTCGAGGAAGCTAGATCAACAAGGAAGAAGGATCGTGGACAAATCAACAAGTGGAAAAATCCATCGTTGGATGATTTGGAGCACCGTTCGAGAAGGAAGGAAAGACAGGATGGTGAAGCCCTCAAAATGCAGGTCAAGTTGATCTAGGGTTTTAGACACCTAAGGTTTGGGTATCTATGGTTTTGACACTTAGGTTTCAGCCTAAGGTTGTCGCTGAGCTATTGTAATATATAAATAAGAACCTAGATGATGAAAGGGGGTTCGTTCTAGTCTTGTTGTTGCTATTGTTGCTATTATTACTATTGTGAGAGACTATTGTTGTGTGAGAGAGAAGTGTTAAGTGTGAGAACCTTATGGTATTGTAAGATCTCCAGCTGGGTGCAAAGATCAATCCTGCAGTTGGGTGTATAGGAAAGGGAGAGACGGAGAGGAGAAGAGAGAATATTTGATAGATAAGAGCATAGACAAGAACTGTATGGTTCATATTATATATTATAAAGCATAGTTTTATGGATGTAGCCCTAGAGATAGGGTGAGCCACATATATTTTGTGTCATGTGTGTGATTGATGCTTTATTCTCTGTCATTTGATACACTATTCTTGCATTGTTGTGGTATATCTTCTAGATAGTTGTGGAGCGGAGCTAGACTGGTAAGTGATATATGAATGTTGTATTATTCTTGTGCTAGATCCACTTGATATTACCCTGGTTGTAGACATCTCTATCCTCCAACCCCCCCATAGTTGCTTCAAGTGAGACCGCATCTGCTTCGTAGGTGCTACCGAAAGGGCCAGTAACTAGGGCTTGTTGGTGTTCTCTTGGAGTGAACCCTGGGTCTACCCATGTGCCAACAGTCCTTTTCCTGCACACGTCTCTTTTCTATGAGAATTAGTGTGTTCCTTGCACTTGGAACTAGTATGCTTTCTTGCGACACTCATTCCTCCTTTGTAATGTAGAATTCTTTTATTCTTTTTCAAGCTCTTTAAAAAATTGAAAAAGACAAAAAAATAAAATATTCCAAAAAGAGGGGATGAGAAATATGTATTCTTTTTCGGAAACACAAAGAGTTTCCCTTGGAAAAATCACATCCTT
>JASDQU010100650.1:167913-180040 GCA_032191745.1 Picea mariana | reverse complement strand
GTTTGATTTAGACCAGCTACAGAATCGCAAGATTCTGTAGCTAGTCTTTAGAACTAGATTTTTATCATTTTTATTAGCAAAATATCCTCTTAACTTGTCCATTTTTGTCCTCTTTCAAGTATATTCGAATTGCATTGGGCATGCTGGCAGTCTAGGAGATATTTGTGTGATATAGTTTTATTTTTAAGTTGTTGGTTTGAGTTAGAGATAGAAACTTGGGATATTTTCCCAGATTTGTGTAAATAGTTTTGATAACTTCCACAGGGATGTTTTACCCTGTGAGAGGTCTTTAAATACTTATTATTTTTTGTAATAAGGATCATCCTCACTTGTGGGAGAACCAGGCTATCGATTTATGACACAAATTGAGACAAGAGTTGATGTCTTGTAACATCTTTCGCTTTCAATATATCAAACTTTTGTTTCAAGTTTTATAATCTTAGTTTGTAGTTGATTATAGACTACTTTAGCTATCATAATCTATTGCAGGATGATATGATTTGATTAATATGCTATCCATATCTGATTTCTTTCATTATTTTTAAAAGTACAACAATTACTTGGTTTCGATTAATGAATCACAGATTTCTCTTCTTCGTTAATTGAATCATTTAGTATAGATCTTTGCATACAGATTTATCTAACTGTGAAGATTTATAAATCATAAGATTGTTGTAATTTTGATGTTTTGTTTGTCCTATAATTATATTTGAAGAGCACAGCTGCTTCCATTTTACGAGAAGCTCGTGGATAATTCGGTGCGGGTTTCCTCTCTCCGATCAGCTAAGACAATCATCATACATAGGACAAATCTAGAGCGTTTCTTCAGGTTAGTTTGTTATTTATTTGATAGTTAATTTGTTAGTACAGTATAAGTAGTTTAGTTAGATATATGTGTAGTTTATATTTGTAGTTAGAGTTATTATATTAGTTGCTTAGTTTAGATTGTTTTCAGTTTATTTCTTTTTCACAAAATTATAAAATCAAAAAAAATTAGTCTCGCTGTCTTAGGACAGAACACAAATGAGTTTTTCAGGTTTTCATTCAAATCTGTAAATTGTAAATATTGTACATTTGTGAATAAGATTTATTTCTGTTAGTAGTTAGATATTTAATTGCATAGAATTATTAGTATTAGATAGTAGATTGTATATATAATAGTTAGATTAGTTTACTAGTTTGTTTTAATAGTTAGTTTTAGTTAGATTAGTTAATTTAGAGTAGTTCTTTTTTTTTTTTTTTTTCTTAGGACTTAGATCGGCTAACGGAGCCGCTAAACCCGTCAGGGTGGTTCATTCCAAATGGATTGGGTTATTTAGACTACCCTGGACCGGTTCCACTCTCCCAGATGACGGACGTTCGATTTCGCCCATCAACAAATGGCGCTAGAAGGAGGGCCTGAAATTAATTAATGGCACAAGGCGGTCGTAAGACTCCTCCACCACCTAATCGCTCACCTATAGTGACAAGAAGCCATTCAAACAAAAATATTCCCCTTCAAACAACAACCACATCAAATGACGATCCACAGATCACAGTTGAGCCAGTAACCCCAAATCCTACAGGTGGTGACATACAAGAGATTGTCCACCAATATCTCATAAGAACACATAGTGCCTTAGCCCATTTGAGGCAACCAAACCGTCCATTGGACCAACCTTTAGACTTCTCTGATATCATAGAACAACTCAGAGGCACTGACCTCACTGTGAACCCTACAGATCCAACCCTCAATCTTGCTGCAGGAGGATCTAGAATACCTCCTTCACCACCTCCATCATCTCCTTCCTCTTATGGAGGAGATTCTTCTAATGAAGGCAATTCCCCTTCTCAGCCTTCCACACCCACTACACCAATGGCCAACCAGAACAATCCTGGTAGACCTTGGCTCGACCAGGATGTCGTAGCTGTACCTGGAGCTCAACATCCCTTACCTAAACATTTGAAAAAATGGCTTCCCAAGTTTGACCCTGATTCCAAACAGATCGCCGAAGATCACATTAAAATTTTTATGTTAGCCATAAGACTCCGCAATGTCGATCATGAATACGTTGTCTGTAGGTTGTTCCCCTATACTTTCAAGGGTAATGCATCCACATGGTACTTTGCCCAACAACCCCATACCATCGTGTCTTGGGAAAAGTTTGAGTCATGCTTTTTGGAAAAGTTTGGAGATGGTAAGCCTCTGAAAGTCCTAGTCATGGATCTTTCTAATTTAAGAATGAGCCCAAAAGAAAAAGTTAAAGACTTTAATAAAATATTCTTAACACTCAAAAATTGAATCCCTGCAGATTCCATGCCTGCCAAAAATCTCATAATAGCATATTACACTAAAGCTTTGCATCAAAGTATAGCTATTTGGGTTAAACGATCCAAGAAAGCCACGTTGTTAGAAGCCTTTGAGGAGGCCAACCAAATTGAAAAAGACATACTTAGTCTTAAAGACTCTACTAGCAATGAAACAGAAACTAGTCCTTCTTCCAAAAAGAAGATCGAAATCCTCTCTAGACCTACTCAAAGTAAAACATAACCTAAAAGCTCGGATTTAGAAAACTTAACTAAATTTGTTCAAAAACTGTCAAATCAAGTTATAGACTTAAAAAGGACAACCGAAGAAGCTTCCTCGAGAAAAGGGCCTTACAAACCCCCGTTTCGAAAGCCTTTTCCTACCATCCAACCTAATCCAACCACCGAAGGACTTAATCTAGAAAGTCTGCAATGCGTCCTTCAAACAATTCTAGAAGCCTAAGATAACTTGATGCCTCCTAAGATCCCTGAGGAGGTAGTTGAACAAGAGACAATTCAAGAAGAGGATTCTTCTCAAAATATTTTTGGACACTTCTCAGATAGCATCTTTCAAGCTAACTTCGAGACAGTTCACCCCTATAACACAAGGAGTAAGACAACAAACAAACCTTCTTCCGAAAACCCTACAACTTTACCTCCAAAGTAGTCTAAACCAGCTGAGATGAAACAGAGTAATGTGAACCCCAACTTAGATTATGATGTAGTTGAAGATCTTAAAAAGTTAAGAGCTAACATTTATGTTTATGAGTTATTGAAATTTCCATTTCTACTACAAAAAATGTTACAAAATATCTCAGAGAATGGCAAAAATGGTAATTCTAATGGTAACAAGGTTGTGCAGAACAAAGTTCCTCAGAAGACTTCCATTAAAAACAATCTTGATCCTCAAGATAAAGGAAGCCTTCCGGTAAGTAATGTAAATAATCTAAATAATGTAGGTAAAGTAGCTTTAGAAACTGCGAGTAAAAAACCACAAACTACCACCCTTAGTACTCACAAAAATGTACCTCCATTTTTGTTAACATTCGAAATCTTTAATAGAAACGTGCACAATTGTATGGTAGACTTAGGAGCATCATTCAATGTGATTCCATGGTCTGTATGCCAAAAGATTAACGACGAAGTTGAACCATCCACCTTAAAAATCATACAACTTGATCGGACCAATGTTAAAGTTATAGGCGAACTAAATAATGCGCTTATAAGATTATCATCTAACCCCAAGGTTCATCAAGTCATTGATATTATTGTTGTGGATATTCCATAAGTGTATGGTCTATTTTTAAGCAGGGACTGGTCGGAGCAGCTACACGGTTATTTTGCGACAGATTGGTCTCACCTATGGTTTCCAGAGAATGGCAAGCCCAACAAGATCAAAGTAAATTGTGAACGCTACCTTAAGTTCACGGTCACATATTTGAACGATCCCAACGAACCATTTACACCTTCTGTGGATTCACCCGAAGTACAAGGGATGGACACCTTTTTCGGCAATTTCATGGTCGAGGCTTCAACTATCACCAATACAGAACAACAGTATGACATTGTATCATATGTGCAACCAATAGCTTCTACGCAACGGTCTCATATACCCGATGGAAATCAAATTTGGCCTCTTTATTTTGACGGGTCAAAGTCCAAAGAAGGAGCTGGAGTGGGTTGCGTTATTATCGATCCGGCAGGTAACAAGACATTGATTGCATTTAGGCTAGAATTTGAATGTGCTAATAACACTGCAGAATATGAGGCTTTACTACAAGGTCTCAAAAAATCTTTGGATATGAACATTCAAAATTTGACCGTCTTTGGCGGCTCTGAAATAGTGGTTAGACATGTGAGAGATTCTATCCACTGTCTGTCTCTGCATCTCAAAAGCTACCAATCTGAGGTATGGAATTTAATGAGTAAATTTGTTTCTTTCAATATAAATTATATTCCTAGATTGAATAACTCTGAAGTAGATCTATTAGCTAACGTAGCTTCTAAACTCTTTCCTGCAGAAGGCTTATCCCCATATGCATTCTTCGTCGAAATATTGTTCTGGCCATCCATTCCCAACAACATCACGAACTGGAGAGTCTTTGACGATGACTAGCAGAATATTAACTTTCTGCACATGGAAGAAACTTTTAAAGGCATGGTGATAGATGAACACACACATGACGACAATTTGCGCGATTTCACGGTAATACCAGATCCGAGAACTCATGAATCTTCATCGGATATGGTAAACTCGATCCCTAAATCTATAGTTAGATTAGAGAAGTTTTACGATCTTCAAGATAAATTTAAAAAATCGGTCAACTGTAAAACCAATAGTTCCTCATTATCATATGAACAAGTAAACTTAGGAACTAAGGACAATCCACAGTGCATTAATCTAGGGGTAGGATGTTCTGAACAAGAAAAAGTTGCCTTTATTAAATTGTTCAAAGAATTTAAAGATGTCTTTGCATGGACGTATGATGACCTTAAAACTTTTGACCCTAACATCATACAGCATGTCATTCCTATGAAGCCCCAAACCTTACCCTTTCAACAAAAATTGAGAAAAATGCACCCTAAGCTCGAACCGACCGTTCAAAAAGAATTGAATAAACTTCTAAATGCTAAGATAATTTTTCCTGTTAGACACACTCAATGGGTTTCTAACCTTGTCCCAGTCTGGAAGAAAAGTGGGGAAATCCGACTCTGCATCGATTTCCGAAACCTTAATAGAGCGTCTGATAAAGACAACTACCCTGTCCCACCCATGGAATAGGTCCTTCAATAGGTATCTTGTTCTGAGAGGCTATCCTTATTGGATGGTTTCTCGGGGTACAACCAAGTCCTGATGTCTCCTCCAGACCAACTTAAAACTACATTCCGTACCCCGTGGGGCACTTATGCTTATCGAAAAATGCCCTTTGGATTGATTAATGTTGGTGCCACTTTCCAGAGAGTAATGGACATTGCTTTCTGAGGCTTAATCAATGAGTCTGTCATAGTTTACTTAGATGATGTTACTCTATTTTCTAAAAACAAAAACGATCATCTATCTCACTTACGATACGTTCTACAGCGATGTCGTAAATACGGCATCTCCTTGAATCCTAAAAAATCCATATTTGCAGTAGAACAGGGTAAACTCTTAGGATTCATTGTGTCAAGCGAAGGGATGATTATCGACCCCGAAAGAACTCAAGTCATCGTGAAACTTCCCCCTCCTACATCCAAAAAATATATGCAGTCTTTCTTAGGCCAGATTAACTTTGTGAGAAGATTTGTCCCCAGTTTCTCCAAGATGGTCAGACCTTTGCAGAACCTAATTAAGAAAGAAACCCAATATCACTGGGGACCCCTAGAAAATAAAGATTTTAATACAATAAATAAGGCCATAATAGACGCTCCATCTCTCATGAGCCCCGATTTTTCTCAAGACTTTACACTCTACACTTTTGCTTCTGACCGTTCCTATGTCGTCGTCCTAACTCAAAATAATGTCGAAAACAACGAAGTACCCATCGCCTTTATGAGCTTTGCTTTCAAGGGCACTGAACTTAATTACCCAGTGGTAGATCGACAAGCCTACATTGTTTTCAAAGCAGTCAAGCATTTCCGGTCCTATATTTTGAAGTCAAGGACTAAAGTCATTGTCCCCTACCCAACTGTCAGGAACCTGTTAGTGCAGAAGGAACTAGGAGAAAAGAGGGTTAATTGGGTCACCTCCTTGCAGGAGTACGACTTAGAAATCACCCCAGCTCAAATAGTGAGAGGCCAAGGGTTATNCTGTCAGTCCTTCGTATGATGATATTAGATTCTATCTTGAACATGGGTAATCCCCCCATCACTTGAGCCCCACTAAAAGAAAAGCGTTGAGATTAAAGTCTGCCTCCTTTCATCTGGTTAATGGTATCCTGTTTCGTCAAAGATTTGACGGCGTACTGATGCGTTGTCTTGAGAAAGATGAAGCAGAAAAATTCTTGCTAGAGTTGCATGCAAGAGAAGTTGGCGGTCATTTTGGTGGTGACACCACTGCTCATAAGGTTTTAAGACCCGGTTATTAATGGCCCACACTTTTTAGAGATGCCCATGCTTTGTGTCGTAAGTGTATCATTTGTCAGAAAGCATCAGGGTGGTTACAAAAACCAGCCTTTCCTTTGCCGCCCGTTTCAGTAGACTCTCCTTTTCAGCAATGGGGCCTTGATATCATAGGTCCGATCAACCCCCCGTCCTCACAGCAGCAGAAGTTTATTGTGATAGCTATAGATTACTTTACCCGGTGGTCTGAAGATGCCGCGTTAAGAACTATCAACACCAGTCAGGTAATTGTCTTTCTAAATTCGAATATTTTCACTCGTTTTGGTATTCCCAACTACTTAGTATTTGATAACGCTTCTTAATTTTCCTCTCTTGAGATGAGTGAGTTCGCTTTGGAAAAATGAATTAAACTAAAGTATTCTGCTAGCTATTACCCCCAGGGCAACAGATTGGCAGAATCAACAAACAAGAACTTGATTAAAATCATCAAGAGAACGATGGTTGAAAATCACAAAAATTGGCATAATGCACTGTTAAACGCATTGTGGTCTGATAGGGTAACGCCAAAAGATGTTGTAGGTAACTCCCCCTTTTTTCTCGTTTATGGCAGAGAAGCAATTCTACCACCTCACATTCTTCTTCCTTCACTACAGTTGTCACAGAAAATCCAAGAAGAAGATTGTCCCCCTTTGGAAAACCGAATTAACGCTTTGATGAAGCTAGAAGAGGCAAGAGCCCAAGCTAAACGTAAGTTAGATCAGCATCAATTATTGGTTAAAATATGGTTCGATTATAACTCTGCTTCTGATAGGAATTTTCAAGTAGGTGACCTCGTCCTAAAATGGGACAAACCACATGAGGGAAAGGGAGAGCACACAAAATTTCAAAACTTATGGCTTGGAACATTTTTAATTGCTGAAAAGTTAGGTCCCAGTTCTTTCCGATTGCAGAATATTGAAGGGCAACCTGACACCTATCCATTGAATGGCCAAGCCCTAAAAAGATACTTTGCTTGACAACAACCTTTGTATACTATGTACATATTTTGCTTTTGTTTGCTTTTCTTTTTCTTTTTGTTTTTGAATTTTCCTCTTTGAGTTTATCAGTTTGTGTTTTTGGAAATACACATACCTGTATACTGAGCTATTTAGATAAAGAAAACAGAAAATTCCTTCGCTGAAATAACTACTAAGAAAATTGTATAAACATCAATTGTATACTTCTGAAATTTACACCTGTGATTGGCAAAAGTTTGTCGTTTGAAAGAAGTTAACTGATTTCAATCTCTAACATAAGATTGTCATGATCATCCATTATCTTTTTACGCTGTCCCATTTCCTTAAGGGAATGACTCAGAAGATGTCTCCCTGTCTTAGGAAGTTTCTTCTGTAAATGAAACATCTCTGTATCTTAATAAAGGACACTTTAAAAAAAAAAATGTGCTGAGGTCTAAAAAAAATATGTTAAGATATCATAATTTTTAGTGTCACCCCGCTCAACTATATATCTTTGAAAAACAAAACAAAATAAATCAATAAAAGAGCTATGGGAAGTGCTTGTAAACCCGCCGGGATGCTGAACAGGTCTGCTGGCAGCGGGTAAATGCATGCATGGCGCCAAGACAACTTCGTTGGGGTACTGAACAGGCCCGCTGGCAACGAAGCAATGTCGGGTATATGAAAATTTGCAAATAAGAAACCTCTTAATGTCCTTTATTCTGATCTAGAACTTCTTGGCAGGATACGGATGTAAGAGTGGGTTAAATGGCAACCCTGTCGAGGCTATGGACACCTGCTGGCAAAAATGTCTCTGTCAACAGTATTGGAGATTTTATCTTTAATATCACAACTCACTTTTCTTGAGACTGTTATCAGCTTTCATCCTTTAAACACTGCTGGAATATTTGGTTAATGATGATGTTTACACGATTTTCTGGTTGTACTTTTTGAGTTAGAATTTTTCTCGTTATTCTAATATAAATTTGTTCTTTTGGCAGAGATAACTTCTTCTACCGGTGTGTCTCCATTGTTGGCATCCAATTCACATTTTTCTACTTTCTTATAAGCTGCCTACACCAATGTGTTGCAAACCTTAATTTTTCATTGCAATTCTCAAATAAAACGACACTTTTATTCTTTGCACTATTTGCACACTTACCTTTGTTTTTGTTTTCACGACTGCAAGCGTGAAAACTTGGTTTTTGAAGTCGCATTAAAATCTTCACTGAATTGTCGTTATCAGTCTTGTCGATATGCCCATTGCGTTGACATTTTGCTTATCATTATGCAGTTGGAAAAACCTTTTGATCTGTACTCATTTGACATTCTTTGATTGATCATGTAATTTCATTTCATGGGTGATTGAGGTTGTGATGCATTGACGATTGGATTTACATGTTATTTGATCAATTCACTCAGCACATTAGATTCATAAAAGCACATAGGTGTTATGGTTAAACTCTTGATATATATCATTTAATATGACACCTAGTTCATGTTATCAAAACCTTTGGCATTAACTTGGTATTGGTTTCGATTTGTGTGCTTGGTTTTAAAACTATGGCATAACTTCTGATCGCATGAATGTTTAAACCACTTACCATTGTTTTCATTGGTTGATTGATTGGCATAATCATTAGCCTATACAATAATGGGTTGAACAAGTATTTGCGCCGATGGTTGTACTGTAGATATGACTCTCGTGCATGTATGAACCAGCTCCACCACCTTCGCACGATATGTCATTAATGTTTACCCCTATCCCTATTTCACCTCTGCTAGCATCGGGTAAACCTTTGGGCATTCTTCCCCTACGTAGGTTGTGTTCAAACCCTGGCTCGTTCACATCACTTACCATGTGCTCTTCTCCATGGCACCAGTGGTGCGAATTGATCCGAACGGTAGTCAAACCCTACTACTGTTCGATAATGCCCGGAAAGATTTGAAAGATAATGGTTGGCTTACTTTTATACAGAGGTTCGAGGGTTTTAATTTGTCTGTTGCACAACAATTCACCCTTACCTTTGATGGTTGTAGGGCCAAAGTAGGTGGCATTCATCTTGAAATCAGTGAAGAGTTCATCATCTCTGCCACAGGATTAGCAGCCATGGACCAACGATGGTTTAAAAACTCTAAAGTCGATGAGGTGCCATGGTATTTACTATTCGTATCACGAAAAGTCACATCCTGTGATAGATGTATGCCTATTTCCACACTTAAACCTAGGTGGCATGACCTTTTGATAATGGTTAAACAATTCATGACCTGTGAGGGTTGGCATGGACTGGTTTTTCTTTATCACCTTCGACTGTCAATGAATTTCATGGGTTATCAATTGAACATGCCATTTTATTTCCAGCGTAGTCTTTCTGAAATGGCTAAGAGGTTTAAATGAGAAAAGGCTGATAGTAGCTTGTTTCACCACAGCCTGATCAGACTCATCGTCATTCATCATTTAAACCTTCATGGCGATAGTTGGCAAGCTTTTCTCTCTCGGAATGGTTTTGTTGATTCAGACTCTGTCCAAGTCGATAATTCTGTGCTTAGTGAGACTAAGGTCAGTCCACCTGTGCCCTTTCATGCCCTTTTACCCTCTCCCAAACCCTTGGTTAGCCCTGATATCGACCTACCCAATGTTATAACCGACAAGGTTGAGGCTGTAAAAAACCCTGTGAGCAAGAAGGTCAAGGGTAAACCTACTCACAACAACAAAGGTAAAAATAATGCTCGACTTATATCGAGACTCGCTCAGAATAAACCTAAACCTAGTGTTGATCAAAATCCCATTGTCCTCAGTAAAGACTCAGACTCTGACATCGAGCGCTTCCTGGCTAGTGAGTACCCTTATTCCCAAGGTCTGTGCCCTGAGCCACCCTATGATTTCATTTCTAATTTTCCCCCGTGCTTAAAGAACAATCCTAGTTACCCAGGGATCAAGCGACCTAATGAAACCCTCGGTGATTTAAACCAACCCTTGACTGTTATTTCGAAGCTCGGGAAGCCGTCATGCGACCAATGTAATGTGTGGTTGGAACGCTACTATATCAACGTTCCCTTATTACAGTCCAAAATCAAATCATTGGAAAACCAAGTTACACTGTTGAATAGTGAAAGGGACAAGCTTCAAGCTAATGACAAGAAGAAGAAAACCACTGGTTGCATCGTATTTAAGAATGTCGAATCGGCTACAGCCTTCGTCAATTCAAAAATATCGTGACCAAGTTGTCTGCTCATCATCCAGGTATGAATTTCGATATCAATTCCGTTCTATGAATTGCTAGGATTAATATAATGAATTGAGTTTGGTTTTCAAATAGCTCTGTCCATGGATCAAAATGACTCTGTCATAGCCATATCAAAAACGGTTATGTTGTGCATTCTGTACATTGTTTTTCATTTTTCTAAAATTAAATGAGGTTATGATCTGGTTACATGATTTGGTCGTGCCCAGTTTAGCAATTGATTGGTTTTCACTAGGTTTTATTCATTTGTCTGTTTGTTTGAGTTAACGAAATCAATGGTTTTTGCTTTCACTTGGATTTTGTTTGTGTCTAACCTGAACAAGAGAATTTTTATGCTAAAATTAGAGCATGACTACGTTTTGATTTGGTATGATTTCATTTTGGTTGGATCACAGTGACCCTGATTTAGTTTTTATGATTTGATTTTTGAAACAATTTCATAGGATTGAATTGGCTTGATAAATATGATGTAGTCTATTAAATTGGGAAAATGACTCTATTTTGTCAACATTTTCGCTTGGATTTAGATTATGTCTGACCTGTGCAAAATATATTTTCACCGAAATCATGGAACCGTGTTGATTCATAACAACTATGTCCAACTCAAACTGTTCGATTCACTTTTGTTTTAATTGGATTGCTGCGTATCTTGAGTTATCACGATTGTTTTTATGAATTGGATTCGTATCAAAAATAGACTTGATGCTGCTCTGTTGATTTAAATTTTCAAAATGAGTTTGTTAAACTCAGATCGACATATGTTATTTCTGTTGAATTCGTATGAGAAAATTCGGTTAATAGTTCATTTTGAAATGAATTCAAGTAATGGTTTCGTTCAATGTCAATCGATTTTGTCTGTCCCTAATTGGAAATAACAAACGCTTGGACGACTCTTACAGATCATGTTATCAACTGATTAATCCCATGATGATTTCGTTTGTGATAATTTACACACCAGTTTTGATTTGATTCGCTAATGGCATGGATCGTTTGTTTATGTTAAGACAGTTATATCAATTTGAAAATGATCCTGTTGTTTTCGTATGGATTCGATCGTGTTTCCTGTTGATGGATGAGGCAGTGTAAACGATTGCCTTTGATTTGTTTAACTGTAATGAATTCAATTTGATATGAAAATGATTTCATTACTGTTCGATACGATTTTGTATACCCGAATTGGTAACGAATTAAACAGAGCATACCCATCTCTGTTACCATTCGGTTGAATACGATTTAGCAAGTGTTGATTTGAATGATGCTTCTAGCAATCAAATATTGGTTTGATAGTTTGAATATATTTTTAATATTTGAATTGATTTTTAATATGATTCTGTGTTTGATTCAGACCAGCTACAGAATCGCAAGATTCTGTAGCTAGTCTTTAGAATTAGATTTTTATCATTTTTATTAGCAAAATATCCTCTTAACTTGTCCATTTTTTTCCTCTTTCAGGTATATTCGAATTGCATTGGGCATGCTGGCAGTCTAGGAGATATTTGTGTGATATAGTTTTATTTTTAAGTTGTTAGTTTGAGTTAGAGATAGAAACTTGGGATATTT
>JASDQU010100650.1:132201-162992 GCA_032191745.1 Picea mariana | reverse complement strand
AATAGAGACCTCAAGCGTCACTTAAAATAGGATTCTTCACATAGTCTTTAGCCTCATTCTTTCATCAATTCTCTATACTTATCTATGCTTGTACCTCTAACCTTTCCCATGAGAAGCCTATCATTATATAGGAGAAGCTGAAGTGGTTAAAGAGATGAGGATGATCCCATCAAATCAGAGAAGTCAGTAGGATCGTAACCATATGGATGCCACCTCATATTTCCAGAAGATTCCACTTCTAGAATCTCCTAGAACTTCTTTCATATTTTAGTTTAAAAGCATCGTCGCTACCTGTTATAGTGCAGCCTGCAGAAATCCTGGAGGCCAGCTATAGTGCAGCCTGCGGAAATCAGGGATTTTCGCACTGTGTAAAGGGAGCATCGTGCAGCGGCCTTCCAAAATTACATCTTGTAAGGTCAGAAAGAGGTTCTTTTTCTCAGGAAAAAGATCATGTTGGGAACCTGAACACATGTTTATGTAATCATCATCAGGATGACCAAAATAATGTGTAACACTAGAGGAGGGACATTCTAGAAGATGAACCTTCTATTAAGTCCTCTTACATTTATTGCATTCACTCTAGGGCTTATTTATTAAAAGTGGAATTTATACATAAGGATAATTATCTACTATTATTTCACTTGGGTACCTCCCTAGGTACCCCATATTATTCCCCCTAGATACACTACAATATTGATGCATTGGACAACACCAATAAATACTATAAGAAATGGGGTCAAGAGACTACAAGTAAAAACCCATATTCACCAAATGTATCACAAAAGAGTACCTCAACAAAAAAAACAAAAAAAATAATAGTTAAGAATAGAGAAGGTGTAACATTCCCCAGCCCAACTGAGGAACATTACTATGCAGAAAAAAACTCATAAATTAAAATTTCTACGAACTAACTGATTTCTTATAGCTTATCAACTATGAATTTCATAAAAATTTAGCTACTATCTACTAACATTAATGATATGCATATACAACATGATAAAATCACATTTCAATGCAATAAATAGATTATTACAACAACATATAAATCATTCCCATTTACAGAGTTAATGCACAACAAATAAACTCATAATACAAACAAAAGCAAGATAAAACACTTATATTTTATAAATAGTTGTATAACCAGCTACTTGGGATGGAAATTCCATCCAACCATAGAATTTTTATTCCAAATATCAACAACAAGTCACCCCTGAGTTGAGGCTCGTAATCCATGAAAGAGGGTGGTCTCTCATTGTTCAATCACATCTTAGAAAACTAACAACCCATTGGTAGTCTTCTATAGATATCCCGATTTTCCACCATTTATCTTCCTCTCGACCTTCCAAACCCAAGGAATGTACCCTTTCATTGATATTAGTCCCTTGGTCATCCCATTCATTTATTAGAATCTCTCTAGCATAGGTAACTAGGAATCTCTACACTAGGAACTCAAGGGAACTTGCTTCCAGGAAAACTACCAACAAACAATAACAAACACTTGATGTTGCCGTGAAACTCACTCATGAGTTCACTTGTCAGTCTTGAAAACCTATATCTTCAGTATTCAGCTCTAAATACACTCCAAATATGATCCAACATGATCTATAACTCACCCTCCATGGCTGGTCCATCTTCCAACTCTCTTTCTTGCTCTCTACTTATTGTTCATACCAAAAACATTGACTGTCTAAAACTATTGTAACTGTCCATCCAAATTTCCTCTCCTTTGGATTCCTTTCTTGACTCACACACTTCCCCAAGTTGATTTTACTCATCCCCCATGATCCCAATAACTATGGAATGTGACTTCTCACACCCACCCTCTTACTATTGGATCATGTTGTCATTGATGTCAAAGGATTGATATAAAAGGACTAATTTCAAAGGACTAATGTCTTGTCACAACATACTGATGTAATATGTATTATTCTTGATATGAATGGAATCATGCCAAGTGGAATCATAGTCATATGATGTCATACATAGATGAATATGGATCAATGAGTTGTCATTGATAGATGATGCATAGATGAATATGGATCAATCAGTTGTCATTGATAGATGATGCATAGATGAATATGGATCAATCAGTTGTCATTGATAGATGATGCATAAATGAAGATGGATAAATGAGTTGTCATTGATAGATGATGCATAGATGAATATGGATCAATGAGTTTTCATTGATATATGATGCATAGCTGAATATTGATCGATGTGGGTTCATGATCCATAGTTGGATTGATGTAGAGATGAAGCATTATTTTCTTGATAAGGACTACAAATGGATGAACTCCAAAGTGGTCCCCTTATGGTGAAATCCCTCACGAGAAGACGCTTTGTGGTTGAGTTGTCCTAGAAGGTTAGAAAACCCATGCTTAATTATGGAATAATGATATGAATATCAGTGAATTTGTCAGTGAAACTATCCATGATGGATAGTGTTTGTCATGTCATTTCTGGTGGTACGTGGAACATCACATAACTCCTCATGGTTTGAAAGTTATGGCCTTATGAAATTGGAGGACCCTCATATGTTGGCTTGAAGCCCCAAAAAGTCAAAGAAGTCAAATTACTTGCAAAGAAGGAGGATTATTTAAATAATAAAGTGAATTGAAAAAATCAAAGAGGATTATTTAAATAATAAAGTGAAGTGGCAAAGACAAGGAAGATTATTTAAATAATAAAGTAAATGGAGAACTTTCTAATTATGGAAAGTGGTTAACCCTAAAAAGAGGAAAATGGGTTAAGTGATCAAGTGGCTATTGGATACATGGACAACTGGAAAATTAGGAAAATTTGGACATAAGTGACTATGTGGACAAAGTGGCTATGTGGACAAAGTGGCCTATAATATGCTTCTAAGCAAGCTACTTGGAGAGTATAAATAATAGGCAAGGGTCTCTTGTAAACATGATATCTTGAGCATATATTGAAGATATATTCTGAGAGAGAGAGTGGTTGGAGGATCTAATGGATGCATCAAAGTTTCCGTAAGTATGAGATCTTGACAATGAAAGTTTCGGAAGTTATGAAACCCTAGTTTCTGAAGGAGTACGTGAGAAGTAGTGGACCAGAGAGCATACACACGTGGGCTGCAGTGAGCCTGAGTGCATACATACACAGGCTGAAGGAATATAGAGCATGTACAGTTGATGGAAGTCATGAAGACTTGAGTATGAGTTGGTGCCAAGTTCTTGATGGCTGAAGCAAGTTTCAGATCTACATTCTATGGGCTCATATGTGCCATAGAAACTCCGGTATGGTTACATAGCTGACTTGATGGATACTCTTTCTTGTTATATGGTGAATTCTTGAAGAATTCTTGGTATGACTGTTATGATCTATTTGGTGTTAGTTGATGGATTGAGCAACACTCTTATGTTTCAGTACTGATTTGACTTCCATAGTATACTTGTTTCTTATACATGATTGAGTAGCATTCATATTGTATGGTTGAGGATCATTAGCAAGTTGTTGGAGAGTATGGATGTGTTTTGATTGATTATGGTTCATATTTAACAGTGAAAGATAGAAGTGAATGTGGTTGAAGGATGCAAAGGATCTGAGTTTGTCCTAAAGAGAAAACCCTGAGTAACTCAGAAGTCATACGCAGGTTGTAGTACAAACAATTCACGTACATACACGAGATGTACTACCGATAGGGTGCGTACATACATGTGTTGCACTACTAACAGTTTGCTTACCTATTAACAATTTGGTATCTATTGAGGATTGATGCATCTTCTCAGTTGGTGCTGAGTTTTGTAAGATGAGTCTTGCATTGTAGAGTTGTTTCTCTTATGGAGTTGTAACTCTATTCAGTTGTTGTTGATAACCCTAGGATTATAGTCCATAATAAAAATAAAATTATACATACATCTTATGGTCTTTGTGTTCCTTGTGGTGATGACTTGTTGATGATATATGTTGTTGTTATCTTTTGTTGATGTATGTTCACATTTGACTAGTTATAAATGACAGTAATAAGTGATGAATAAATGGTGATTTCTAACTAAGGATTTTTGTGAAGGGGAATTTTTGAAAAAGAGCCCCACACTCATTCACCCCCCCCATCTAAGTGTGGTCGGTGTTTCCAACAATTGGTATCAGAGCGGGCCTTCACTATAAGCCTTAACAAGCTTGGAGGAGATCCATGGACACACAAATGGATGATGAAGTTCCAATCATTGATGAGGAAAATTATTCTACATGGAGAATAGAAATGAAAGTGCACTTGAAGGAAATGGGAGCGGGAATTTGGAAGGCATCTATTGGCGGATGAGTTCCCTTGAAGAAAAAGTCAAAGTTTGCAGCTCAAAGGCAAGAAAAGAATAATGATGCATTGGCTCTCATGACCATTCTTAGTGGACTCTCAAGTTCTATCAAAGAGATAATGGAACAATTCACTACCACCAAGGATCTATGGCTAAAGCTAGAGGAGACATACCAATGCAAGGAGGAAGATCTTGAAGACAACTCCATCAAGAACAATGAAGGTAAAGAATCTCCAAAGTCCTGTATTTTCAATGATTATAAATATGATGATGTTGGAAAAATGAAAGACCTTGAAGACAATTCCATCAAGATCAATGAAGGTAAAGAATCTCCAAAAACCCCCGATTGCAATCTTTCAAAATGTGATGATGTTGAATATTTCTCTACAAGTGAAGAAGAAAACCTAGATATAATATGTGTAGCGTTAGATAATGGTTATCCCATGGAAAAGGTAGAATAAGAACTATCGGAGCTTAAAAGGAAAGTTGAATGGGGTCTATATGAATACAACTATGACCATTTCTACATAGAATATAGCTATCTCTCTGATAACACTAAAAGTTTTCTTAGAAAGAATCAAAGGCATATCTTGAAGTTAAAGGAGATGCTCAAGGAACAAGAAGAAAATAAAAATACTCTATTAGAAGAAAAAGAAGAAGAGATCAAAAGACTAAAGAATGAAATAGAAGAAAATAAGAAGGTAGATGATGAGATTAGCAAAAGTCTTGAAGTTAATATACATATCAAGACCCAATTTGAAGAAGCCAAAATAATAGAGGAACTATTAAAGAATCAAGTAATTGAAAAGGAAGAGTCATGTCATAAGTTGGAAGCTGAAGTTGTTGATCTTAGAAATAAAGTAGAGAATTCAAATATGACCAAATGATAAATCGGGTCTTGGATACAAGAAAGAAGCTACACATGTTGAAGCAAGCACCTCAAAGAAGCATGAGGTAAGTCCCTCACTCTCAAAGGATGGAAATAATGTTTCAATTCAGCCATATACACAAGGGAAGGAAAGCACAAAGCAAGGAGGAAATCAAGAATCCATCTTTACATCTCAAAGCAAATTCAAGACACCTTCAAGATTGACACCAAAGAAAAGGTATGAAAGTGTTTTTCATGGTCATTGTTACTCATGTAATGAATATGGTCACAAATATTTGGAGTGAAGATTGTATGCAAGGATAGATAATGAAAGATTTCAGAACACCTTAATATGTTGGAGATTTAATCAAGTAGGAAACATTTCTTCTCACTGTCACATCATGAGATGCTACAGCTGTAGTGGATTTGGTCACAAATCCCAGGATTGTTGGAACACAAGAAGAAAGCCCATGATGATGACTTCATATAGCATGACTAGAAGAAGGCATGAAGTTAGGAAGGAAGACATTTTTCAAAATATGGAAGCTCATATCTCAAGTTCTGAGAATTAGGGACACCTTCAGAAGTGGGTAAAGAAGACTGAACAACCAGAGAAGAATGGCAACCTTAAAGGAAACTCAAGTTTGTCATATTTAAATGAATACGCAAGTCACAATAGTAATAGTCACATACATACGTGATATGACCTATGAATAGGTCATGTACATATGTGAGTTGTCTGTGCAACAAGCCGCATATCTATGGTAAAGCCTTGGGGAAAAGGTTATTCATATAAATTGCAACATGGTATGATGGTATAACTCTGTGTTGCAGGGTCTGACATGGTTTGTTGCAGGGTTTGACATTGTTTATCGTAGGTTTTCATAATTACAAATTGACATACATGATTTATGTATGTATGGTGGTGACATATGGTTGAGTATTGAAAGACTATCTTGAATGCATGGTACTAACCCTAGAGTGTGGATTGAGACATTTTTCTGTTGAATAACAATGTTGGTTGTGACAATGAAGTTATGGCACTTTGGTTATGAGATATATCATGATGATGCTAGTTAGATATTTCATTGATCTATCGAGGCACACTTCTAGTACATATTGGATTCTTAGTATTTGTTGTAGTCAATGGAGGTTGAGGCTGATCTGTTGGGGTACATGGCTGGTACATATTTGAGTTTCATTGTTATATATTATGATGTATTATTGGAAACATATTTGTTGGATATCTTGGTGCATGCATTTGGCATATGGATGGAATACATATTGGGACATGTAGATGAGGTGGTCATGTTGTAAACCATTGATGAGTCATATCTTGATCTATAGTTGATGCATGTTTGGTACACTTTTGGTACATTGTTAGAGGCACCTACTAGCAGTATGATTGGCACATGTTTTATGGTGGATATGGAATACATGTATGAGGACACATCTTGATTGTGGTTCATTTTGTTGTGGTATTGGTACATGGTTGATTCACTTTCTTGGTACAGGTGGTGATAAATGATTAGTGCAATGATTGATGCACTCATAGATGACATATGTATGTGGATGATAGTACTTGGATAAAGTACACCATTGGTATTACTTGTTTAGCATATACTTTGGTACATGATATATGGGATGATATATTTGAGACACTTGAATGATTGGTATGCATGGTTATGGCACTTGGTTCATGGTGGAAGCATACCATGAGTGATATGAGACTTGTTTGTGGCACATAGTTGGCATACTGGTAGTAGTATATGGATGATACACAGTTGGCACATGTTATTTTCATATGATTGAAACACTCCATTGGTGATATCTTAAGGTATATTGTATGTTATTTATGTACATGGTTGATGTACATGGATGTTGTGCATGGTTGGCACATTGTATGGTGTTGATGTATAGAGTTGATGAACATGGATGTTGTGCATGGTTGGCACACAATTTGGTACATGATGTACTTGGTTGATGTTTTGTTCATTATTCTCTATTTCATTATTGACATATATTTTCCTTCATGATGTATGGTATGGCATGATTTGATGCATGGAAAGGTCTAAGGATCATCATAGAAAGAGCGGTTGATCTATGTTTCAATTGAGAAGTAGCATTTACAACAGAAGCATATTACAGTGGTAGCATATTTTTCATATTACAGAGAAGATAGGGGGAGACATACCCATAGGGGGAGTCATTCATCTTTCCATGATTCCAGGAGGAGATATTTATCAGATGCAGAGGAAAGACGCATGGTTCCAGGGGGAGCATTGGTCACAGAGATGCAGGCATGGTTCCAGGGGGAGCATGAGTGATATGTTTTCAGCATTACATCAAAGTGATATCCCTTGTTAAAAAGGGGAGCGATAATTTAGAGGAAGATAAAAGGAATTCAAGTAGGGGGAGCAGCCCCAAGGAGAGAACTACCCTTTTCCATTGATTCCAAAGGGGGAGAGATAGTGACATTGATGTGATTGAGATGACTATTGATGTAGAGAAATGCCTTGTATACATGTTGCCATCAATGATTGGTGTTGAAATCAATGTTGGTATTTCCATCAATGCCAAAGGGGGAGATTGTTGGATAATTTTGTCATTGATGTCAAAGGATTGGATTGATTGATTGATTGATTGATTGATTGATTGATGTCAAAGTATTGATATCAAAGGATTGATGTCAAAGAAACAATGTCTTGTCATAGCATATTGATGTAATATGTATTATCATTGATGTGAATGGAATGATGTCAAGTGGAATCATAGTCATATGATGTCATACATAGATGAAGATGGATCATTAAGTTGTTATTGATAGATGATGCATAGATGAAGATGGATCAATGAGTTGTCATTGATATATGATGCATAGTTGAAGATGGATCGATGTGGGTTCATGATGCATAGTTGGATTGATGTAGAGATGACTCATTATTGTCTTGATAAGGAGTACAAATGGATGAACTCCAAAGTGGTCCCCTTATGTTGAAATACCTCACAGGAAGACCCTTTGTGGTTGAGTTATCCTAGAAGTATGGTTAGAGAACCCATGCTTAATTATGGAATAATGAGATGAAGATCAGTGAATTTTTCCGTGAAACTATCCTTGATAGATAGTTCTTGCCATGCCATTTTTGATGGTAAGTGGAACATCACATAACTCCTCACGGTTTGAAATTTATGGCCTTAGAAAGTTGGAGGACCCTCATATGTTGGCTTGAAGCCCCAAAAAGTCAAAGAAGTCAAAGTACTTGCAAAGAAGGAGGATTATTTAAATAATAAAGTGAAGTGAAAAAATAAAAGAGGATTATTTAAATAATAAAGTGAAGTGAAAAAGTCAAGGAATATTATTTAAATAATAAAGTAAAAGGAGAACTTTATAATTATGGAAAGTGGTTAACCCTAAAAAGAGGAAAACAGGTTAAGTGATCAAGTGGCTATTGAATACATGGACAAGTGGAAAATTAGGCAAAGTTGGACATAAGTGACTATGTGGACAAAGTGGCTATGTGGAAAACGTGGCCTAGAAGATGCTTCTAAGGAAGCTACTTGGAGAGTATAAATAAGAGGCAAGGGTCTCTTGTAAACATGATCTCTTGAGCATATCTTGAAGATCTATTCTAAGAGAGAAAGAGAGAGAGAGGTTGGAGGATCTCATGGACGCATCAAAGTTTTTGTAAGTCTGAGATCTTGACGATGAAAGTTTTGAAAGCTCAGAAACCCTATTTTATGAAGGAGTATGTGAGCAACAGTGGACCAGAGAGCATACATATGCGGGCTAGAGTGAGACTGAGTGCATACATACGCGGTTGGAAGGAAGATAGAGCGTGTACAGTTGATGGAAGTCATGAAGACTTGAGTCTTATTTGGTGCCAAGTTCTTGACGGCTGAAGCAAGTTTCAGATATACATTCTATGGGCTCAGATCTTCCATAGAAACTATGGTATGGTTACATAGTTGACTTGATGGATACTCTTGCATATTATATGGTGAATGCTTGAAGCATTCTTGGTATGACTATTGTGATATGGTTTGTGTTAGTTGATGGAGTGAGAAACACTCTTATGTTTCAGTACTGATATGACTTCCATAGTATACTTGTTGGTTATACATGATTGAGTATCATTCATATTGTATGATTGAGGACCATTAGCAAGTTGTTGGAGAGTATAAATGTGTTGTGGTTAATTATGGTTCAGATTGGATAGTGAAAGATAGAAGTGAATGTGGTTGAAGGCTGTAGAGGATCTGAGTTTGTCTTAAAGATAAAACCCTAAGTAACTCAAAATTCATACCTAGGTTGTAGTACAGATAGGTTATGTACATACACGAGTTGTACTACTAGTAGGGCACATACATACGCATGTTGCACTACTGACAGGTCGTGTACCTATTGATAGATTCGTATCTATTGAGGATTCATGCCTCTTCTCAGTTGGTGTTGATTTGTGTAAGACGAGTCTTTCATTGTAGAGTTGTTGCTCTTGTGGAGTTGTAACTCTATTCAGTTGTTGTTGATAACCCAAGGATTGTAGTCCGTAATAAAAAGAAAATTGTACATACATCTTATGGTATTTGTGTTCCTTGCAGTGATGACTTGTTGATGATATATTTTGTTGTTATCTATTGATGATGTATGTTCACATTTGACTAGTTATAAATGACAGTAATAAGTGATGAATAAATGGTTATTGTTAACTAAGGAGTTTTGTGAAGGGGAAGTTTTGAAAAAGATCCCCACACTCATTAACGCCCCCTCTAAGTGTGGTTGGTGTGTCCAATACTTACATGCATTGAATGGTTGGCTTTGGGAACACCCAATCAAAAAATAGAGTTTAATACATAGTCATAATAAAATTCAAGAATATGGGTGAAATTAATAGATAGGGTTAATCCCCCCTTAGACCCCTCTTAGGAATTCTCCTTGTTGGAGAAGGATATTTTTGGAGCAAAGTCTGAGGAAAGAGTGCATAAAATGAGGAAGGAAGATAAGGAATGGACCAAGGGAGAAGCGTGTTCTAGGGAATGAGGAGAAAGTAGTGCGCAATAATGAAAAGGAAGCAGTGCACCAGGAACTAAGGAAAGTCATCACAGATTCAAAGCAAGGAACGGTTGTATTAGAGACCAATCACGCACAAGGCATTAATATGTGGAAAAATTGATTCCACTTAGAATTACGGTTTTAGTAGTCAATGTAAAAGGTTTTTACCCATCTTTTGTATAAATATGATGTATAAGGTAGATAGGAGGTATCTTATAACTTAGGTGTGAATATCCTATCTTGGAGAAACTTTTTGAGTCTTGAGTCTTTGATATGTTTTGATTCGAAGTATCAGTTTTGGTTGTATGAAGAGTTATGGAGTGTAACTGAGGGTCAAGTCTCAAGCTGTGGATATTGGTGTGCTGTTGGTCAGCCTCACCAATATTAAAATCTATGATGTAATACAGGCAGCGTAGGATTTTTTTATGAAGAATAATAAATAAGAAGAAGATATTTGTGGACGTATCCCAATGAGGTATCCCACGGTAAAAATGTGCCTACAACCATCATAGAAGTGAAGATGCAATTAATAAATGAATTTTAGAAACCAAGTTTAGAGGATCATTTCATGAATGACATGATAGAGATTAAGCAGAATCCAGGAGAATCGGTCTGTGAGGTGGACTAGAAGTTCAAAAGAATAAAAGGTAAGTTGAAGTTCCCTACTACTGATATGCAGCACAAACATTTGTTTATTAATTTTTTATCGCCACACTTGAAGTATCCTTTGAGGCAGCAAAAGTTCCAAAGTCAGGTTGAGGCCTTGAAAGAAGCCTTGCAGTTAGAGGAAAATTAGTATAAGAAGAAAAATCCAGTTGTGGAAGAGCTAAGAGAATATATGAAGAACTTGACATTTCAGTT
This sequence comes from Picea mariana, assembly GCA_032191745.1. NCBI lineage: Eukaryota > Viridiplantae > Streptophyta > Pinopsida > Pinales > Pinaceae > Picea > Picea mariana. The sequence goes on along the minus strand of JASDQU010100650.1, from coordinate 151,936 downwards.
AAACCAGAATAAGGGAAAGGAATAGAGGGAGGATGTTTGGTGCACATTTTGCAGAATAGAAGGTCATCATAAGAATGAGTTTTCAACCTTTGCATAGTACTTGGGAGTAGGAATTTCTAATCATTTACCCCCAAGAGGACCATGGTATGATATATAAAAAACACATGGAGATGATCCTTATCATTGTCCCATGATGCAGAAGTATCAAACAGTATCAAAGACTACAGTTTGTAATTTTTTCTAGTCATTTGGACATGAAGACAAGGACTGCATAACCTTGGAGATAATGAAGGAGAGGACATCATATGCATATAGGGTGCAAGTTGAATTAATGACAACACAACCTGTGTAGAAGCCATAGTACAATAATGTGAAGCATCCACAATATAACAAAATGCATCAGTTTGCAATGCCACCACAGTATAATAACACATAACAATTTGGAGCACCACCACAGTCTAACAATGCACAACAATTTGTAGCGCCACCATAGTATAACAATTCACATCATTGTGCAACACCACCATAGAACAATTATGCACAGGCGCAGTATAATAAGGGACCAAAGTATAATAAATCATGTAGAGACAATCAAGAAAACAAAGGAGTCTTTAGAGGAGGAGGTCGATGAGGAAGAGGATTTTGAGGAGATAGAGGAACAGTAGTTTGTCACAATTTTTAGAAAACTGGACACTATGCAAGAGATTTTCCATAGCCACCTGTGACATGTATGTATTGCCGCATAGCATACCATGAGATAGAAGACTATCCGACACTTCTGGTAAAGATACAGGACAAGAGGAACCAAAACAATAAGAACATCCAATGGATTGATGTGGAAAATAGAGAAGAGGATGGGAAGAATATCAACATAGTTACTAGACGTGGAGCAAACAAAGGAATAGATGCACCAAAGAAGGATCATGATCAGTACCAATGGGCCAGGAAGAATACAACGGTTGAACAAAAGTTTTATGCATGCAAAGAGAAGGAGACATTCAAAGAAGCCAGACAAGAGATTTTGAAGGAAAATATTGTGTCTACTTTAGGAACAAATCTAGTATATGATGTACCAATATATCACATGCCCCCATTATTTGATTAGACTAGCTATGAGTAGCCTGTAGAAAATGTCAGTAATTTAAGAAATTTGTGGTATCTTATGTAAAGCTATTGAATGATAAGTCATCTCTTCAAGTGTTAAAAAATATGTTAGAAAACTGTAATTGTGGGGAAGAAGGGGTAAAGACAGTTAATTAGGTCTAGAAGAAGAGAAGAACAAGTAGGGAATTCAAGTGGAATAAAAACATTGGAGATTTCAATATGGGTGATATTATACAAGATTCATGGTCTGAAGTAAATATCTTACCTAAAAAAGACATGGGAAGCTATGGGAGAACCTACATTGGGATTCTAACATATTCAGTTGAAGTTAGAAAATTAGCATAGAGTGGTGCCAATTGGTATATTGAAGGGGACACCAGTAGATGTAGATGGATATGGAGTGCCCACAATGGCAGACTATGAAGTGATTGACATAGTATATAATACTTCACCATATCCATCATTGTTGGATATGGATTAGGAATTTGATAATCAGGCTATTATCAATTTGAAGACTAGGAATATGATCTCTGAATCAAGAGAATACAGAGTTATTGCACCATTATATCCCTCAAAAGGAAGAAGGTATGTTGAACCTGTGACATAAAATTTTGTTACAGAAGAAATAAACCAATTGTATAGAACTACTATGCATGAAGAGGATTACATCAACCCAACTACAGATTAAATGTTGGGTTGCAGGAGTATTATTTCTTTTCCTTCAGACTCTGACACAAGGTTGGATAAATGGAAGCAATGAATACATGAATTATCCACTAGAATATTTTCCAAAATGACGTGCGTGCTAAGGTGGATTGGTTCATAGGTAAGAGAACCTCCTAGTTTTTATGGTCTGAATGAGTTAGAATAGTTTTTAATAAAGTTTGAATCAGTAGTATAAAATAAAATATTACCAGTATTAAATATTTCTTTGAAATATACACCTACATGATGGTGGGGTACACATAAGGAGAGGATCAATAATTGGTATCAATGCAAGAGGTTATTGTGCATCACATTTGGCACAGATCAGGAGAAAAAATATTTGGGAAAATATGATGGAATTGGACAACCCAAAGAACATGTAGAACTATGTATAATTCAATGGAGATTAGTACCATTAGAAGAATGGCCACATCATTTTATTCATACATTAGAAGGCATTCCAAAGAACTGGTACACATAACAGGAACAACGCAGGGAAACTGCAAATTGGGAAGAAATGCAACAGAATTTTGTGATTACATTTTCCTTTGAGCATGAAAGTACAAAGATAGATACATCATTGAAGGTGGTAGGAGACATGATTTTCGAAGAACCTGATGTGGGAATTGTCACAACATATCAGACTAAACATACAGTCATACAATTGCTACACTGTTATAATGTCACAGAAGATAAATACCCAGCAGAAGAAAACCCGTGCAATATCCAGATCCCATAATTTGAAGGGACGAGAGAAGTATAAGGTCCAAAGATAGATTTAGAAGATTATGTTGCACCATTAAAGATCAAGAAGGTAAACATTGGAACTACAAAAAACCCAAAGATTGCAAGCATTGGGGCTTATTTGGATAATATGACAGTAGAAAGAATCATAGATTTACTGCATGAGTACAATGATTTGTTTCCAGCGGCATTCTCAGAGATGAAGGGATTAGCAGGAGAAACTGGAGAGATGAAGATCCCCTTGAAACCAGATTCTATACCTATAAGATAGAGACCTTACAGGTTGAATCCAATGTCTAAGCATAAGGTGAAAGAAGAAATTGAAAAGATGTTAGAGGCTAGTGTCATAGAACCTGTAGAAGAATTAGAATGGATCAACCCTATGGTGGTATAAGAAAAGAAGCAAGGGGGAATACATATCTATGTNGGTCAAGAAGCTTATTCATTTACAGATGGGTTTTTCGGGATATCATCAGATCAAGATAGTGTTATCAAATATAGTTGTCAAGGGAAGAAGGTTGTCCAAGTTTGTGGTATGCACAATAAGTGTCAAAGCGCAGCATCCATAACAGTCTATTTCAGGCTTGAAGTGCAAGCATAAGGGTGATATCAACTTCAATAGCGAAGATCCATCATGCAAATTGATCAGCGACGTGCTTTCTTTTGGGAGGTTAAAAGTTTCTTGAAATTTAGCATCATAGCAAAGGCCTGAGATCAAAGATTGAGAAAATATTTAATCTGGGTCATAGATCTCATCGCGAAAGATCGACGGTGAAAAATAGTCGTGGGAATTAGGAGTTCGAAATGTTGTTAAAGTTGTTCATAAAAGATTTGAACTCCCAAAACCTGGAATCAGTAGGAGCCATCCGATTCAGAGGGGCACATGGCAGCAGATAAGCAATTTCATGGTTTCTCAAGTTAGAGCTTCGTTGGGAGCAATGCGCAAGTTTCACGCAACGCAAACTCCCGAAACATGAAATCTTGAAGCGCTCGAAGAGTGGGCCCAGGGTCACAACCCAAGGTCATGTGGAAAGCAGTTCCAGGAGGAAACGTTAGCACCCATAGCGTAGAGCTGGCTAAGGAAGAGTTTCGAAGAAGAAATCATGGTCTTTGGATGCATACAAAATCCGACCATCGATCTGAGAGAGGCCATTTCGAAATATCAGGTATCGGGATATTGTAGTCNATGGAGTGATAGAGAGAAGCTATGCCAAAGGCCAAAATCACCCGTATTGTTCACAGAAGAAGATATGCGTGGCCTCGAGGCACTGGGATTGACTCGAGAAAGTTGTGAGCATCGCCTAGAGCAACTCCCTGAGCATTCAAGACTCATCCTGATCCCGATGGAAGTAGTTAATGAAAGTGGGATGGTGGCTGAAGCCTTGCCTCACCCCATAAATGGAAAGTATGGAGGAGATGGTCATGGAAAACAGCGTTGTCAGTGCTGCGAGCAGTTTTTTCTGCAAACCCATACTAATCTGAGCTTACATTTGATAGAGAATGCATGTGCATAGTCTAACTGAGAAGACACGGCACCATGGAAGCTCGAGCATGCCTCTTCTATTGTTTACGAAATTTTTGAGTATATGTATGGAGTTCTGTTATTTTGTAAGGTCATCAACTGGTTGAGCAGAGCTCCCTATTTTGTAATGTTTTGATGCCAGAACTGTTCTTTGGTTATGTATCAGATTTGAGACTTTCAGATTAATAGAAGTCAGCCTCTATTCATCTCTTTGTAAAAACTTTGCTAAAACACTCGGGCATGGAGGATCCATTCGAGGGTTGTTATGTTGTTGTAATGTGGGTTTGATTGCAACGATATCATGACCAGTTTTAGTCAGCTTCCTTTTGATCTTTTCCCCTCTTACACTAAATGGCTCGGGCATGGAGGATCCAGTCGAGTTGTTGTAGCTACATGGTGATGTAGGTTTGATCATTGTGTTGTTGTGACTGTGTTTTTTGGACATATTTCAGTGTCTAAAGCTTGAGCTTAAGAGTGATATTGAGTCTGAGTTTTTGTTCTCTAAGTTGCTTGAAGGCCTGATGCCCATAACAGTCTTGTCCACTTTTCTTACTAAGTCTTTGATTTGCTCACACTTAAACTCAATTCATTGACTGAAGTTAGTTATGGCCCTCACTTCCCTATGAATTTCTTGTCTAGTTATGTGTTGAACATCATTCATATATTGAGTTTTGTCCATTGACCTCCATTCATATAAAACTAACATCCACCAAAAACTCTGATGGGTACTGGGCTTACCCTCTCCGCAATCGGAGGGTGACTTCTGGTGCTAACATTCTTGGCGTCGTTGTCAGGGACGAATTGAAGATTTTCCCTAGGTAGAATGACAACAAACTTTTGATTCTGAAGGTACATCAGACATCAGAACCTTTAAATATTACGCTTGCACCTGGCGACTCCACTGTCTAGACTCCATTGTTTCAATTGTGTCTCTGAAAGGCAGACACATGAGGTCTACTCCACATTTTCTTCTGGCTACACCTGAAGCTGACCTAGAGAATATTATCAAGAAAAGAAATCTTTCTCGAGAAGGATTTAATTGCTGCACTAGATTGAAAATCTCCCTGGGAGAACGACAACGATCAGATCTGACATTTTGATGGTAAAAAATGACCAGACACATTTAGACTGCATAGCATTCACCTGGCGACTCCAAAATAAAAGAATTCACTGGGGAGGATCTTGTTGACAGAAATATGACCATACCGAAGGGGGAGACTAGGTATCAGTTTATGAGCTTGCTTCATGAAATCTTGTTTTTATTTATCAGCTCATTTCTCTCTTTCCCTTTACATATAAAGAGGATTATCCTCTACTTTTTCTATTCAGATGATAATAAGACTTCCTTTATTTATCCATCCTTGGAGGAAGAAAACATGCCCTCTTCTTGTGTTGTAGATATCGATCTCTTGTCTTAACCTCTGCCTATTCATGAAAGTGAGATTTGTATTGCATATCCTCTTGAAATTGATCACCCTCGTAGCCCAGAGGAGGTTGAAAATAATTCACAGTCTTCTCAAATATTGTTACCCTCCATTATTCATGATGAGCCTTTCCATGAACTCATTAATCCTCATGATCATCCCACTGCTTTTCAAACTAAAATCAGAAATAAGATGTTTAAACCTCTGAGGCTGTCATATCGCCTTAATCCTTATCCTCGTAATTCCTTTGAGTATCTTCCTCAGTTTTATCGAGAAGACCATGTTACACCTGAGAGGCACTTGGGGGCCTTTGAGAAATTTGTTAACCAGTTGATATTGTTCATGATGATGTTTCCTTGAGATTGCTATCAAACTCTTTGTTTGGAGATGTTGTTGTGTGGTTTAATTGTTTGGAAGTTGGTTCTGTTGGTTCTTGGAGCGAGCTATGCAATGCATTTCTAAAGTGGTGGGGTGAGAACAAGTCCCTTGATCAGTATTGGTTTGAGTTTAATGCCTTGAGGAGAGGGGAAGAGGAAGCCTTGGTTGTCTTCAACATGAGGTTTTAGAGTGTTTATCATAGTATTCCTGTGGGGATCAGATCCACAGATACTGTTGCCATGATGTACTATGTCATGGCTCTGCATTCATAGCTTGTCCTTATCCTGAGAGAAAGGAAATATTTGTATTTAAGACACATGTTTGAAGATGTTGTAGAGGTCAAGGAAAACATCAGGGCTAGAAAGTGGGTTCATAGGCAGGCATATCTCGAAAATTTGCATGTACATGAGAAAGAAGACTGTCAATCTATTTCAGATTCTGAGCAAGAACATAGTGAATATGAATCAAATCTGGAAAAACAATAAGGAGGTGGATGTGACTCACATTTGGAAACATATCCTTCCATATTTACATATTCTATGGGTAGGAATGCATATCCATCTTATGATCATTTTCTGGAACATTTTGAGCATGTAGCAGTGGTTGATTGCATAGATAACTATACATTATTGGTTGATCATAGTTATGAAGTTTTAAATCATGCTGCACCGTTATATTATGATCATTCTTATGAAGAAGAGACTGCAATTGTTGATGATCAAGAATTGTTTTCAAAAGAATAGGGAAGTATTTTATTTACAAGTAGAGAGGCATTCACAGAGGAGCAACCTGGTCTTCTAAAGAAGCCATGATTCTATCACATGATTCATGATCCTATGGCTATATCCATGGAATCGTATGTTTCATATTTTGAGGATTTCCAAGAGAATACCACAGATCCTTTTCCTTTATACATTGAGGAAAAACATTGTGTGGAAATCCGCCATTCTGTGCCTACAGAAGACAAAGATAAAAGCTTTCCCATGGTTTTTGTTTATGATGATTATGATTATGATCCTTGGGAGAGTCATGAAGAAGAAGAGGAAAAGAAAAATGTGTAGTTTGTATCATGCCTAGAGCCTTCAAATGAGAAACCATCACCTAGTATTAGTCAGCCTACATCATCCGTTCACTCACCCATGCTTTCCAGAGACATTCAGCCATGTGTGAGAAGTTGTAAGATAGAACATGTTTTCTTTCACCAGCCCAGTGGATTTTGTCACTTTCTCTATGAACCTGTAAGAGATTACATGGAGTTTCATTTCCTTCATGTCTTGGAGCCACTCAGTTTTTTTCTGACTTCAGCACTAGGAGGAGACATGGAAAACGTAATCATTTTGTTGTCACAGTTACATTGTTTTTATTTGAGTAGTGATAGAGTAAACAAGTTTGCAGCTAGGAAGTTGCTTGAATGGCTATGGTGGAAGTTTTCTTTCACCTAGAGATTTGTAAAAATTGGTTAGTATAGGAATGTACATAAATAAGCTCCTCCTGGAGCCCATGTGTTTTTTTTTCATTTTTAGGATAGTGTGCTTGTCGGCTTTTATTTCTCAGCAAGATTTTTTTTAGCATGACTCCATAGCCCAACAGCTAAGGCAATTAGAATTGCTTGTTCTTGGAAGATCACAGGGATAATGCCATCCCTTGTGGAGCCAAATGTTATCACATATAGTTGTCAAGGGAAGCAAGTTGTCCAAGTTCACGGTCTGCATAAGAAGCATCAAAGAGAAGCATCTAGAACAGTCCATTTCAGGCTTGAAGTGCAAGCAGAAGGGTGAGATCAACTTCAACGATGGAGATCAATCAGGCAAATTGATCGGTGACGTTCTTTGTTTTAGGAGGTTAAAAGTTTCTCGAAATTTAGTGCTAGAGAAAAGGCCCGAGATCAAAGGTTGAGAAAAGACTTAATCTGGGTCATAGATCTCATCGGGATAGATCAACGATGAAAAGTAGTCACGGGAATCGAGAGTTCGAAACGTTGTTAAAGTTGTTCATAAAATATCTAAACTCCCGAAACCCGAAATCAGTAGGAGTTGTCCGATTCAGAGGGCCATGTGGTAGCATATAAGCGATTTCACAGTTTTGTGAATAGGATTTTTGTTGGGAGCAATGTGCAAGTTTTGCGCAGCACGAACTCCCGAAACATGAAATCGTGGAGCACTCGAAGAGTGGGCCTAGGATCGCAGCCCAAGGTCATGTGGAAAGAAGGTCCAAGAGGAAAAGTTGGTGCCCATAGCACAGATCTAGCCAAGGTGGAGTTCTAAATAAGAAATTATTTTCGTCGGATGCATAGCAGATCCAACCGTCGATCTGAGAGAGGTCATTTTGCAATATTGGGTATCAGAAGATTGTAGTCATGCAACGTGAAAACCCCTGAAAGGCTAAATCATGAAATGCCTAGGAGTTGAGCCCTAGGTCATGGCCCGAGGTCGAATGGATTGATAGACAGAAGTTGCGCCAAAGGCCGAAACTGCCCGTATTGGTCACAGAAGAAGATCTTCATGGCCTCGAGGCATTGTGATTGACTCGAGAAAGTCATGGGCACCGCCTGGAGCAGCTCCTTGAGCATTCAATCCTCATCCTAATCCCAATGGAAGTAGTTAATGAAAGTGGGGTGGTGGTTGAAGCCCCACCTCACCCCATAAATGGGAAGTATGTAGGAGTCGGTCGTGGAAAACAGAGTTGTCATCCCTACAAGCAGTTTTTTCTTCAAGCCCATACTGATATGAGCTTGAGTCTAACAGAGAATGCATGTGCACAGTCTGACTGATAAGATGCAGCACCATGGAAGCTCGAGCATGCCTCTACTGTTGTTTACGAAATTTTTGAATATATGTATGGAGTTATGTTATTTTGTAAGGTCATCAACTGGTTGAGAAGAGCTCAGTATTTTGTAATGTTTTGATGCTAGTATTGTTCTCTGGTTATATATCATATTTGAGACTTTCAAATTAATAGAATTCAACCTCTTTTCATCTCTTTGTAAAAATTGTGCTAAAACAGTCGGGCATGGAGGATCCAATCGAGGTTTGTTATGTTGTTGTAATGTAGGTTTGATTGCAGTGGTATCGTGACCAGTTTTAGTCAGCTTCCTTATGATCTTTTCCCCTCTTACATTGAATGGCTCGAGCATGGAGGATCCAATCGAGTTGTTGTAACTGCATGGTGATGTAGGTTTGATGATTGTGTTGTTGTGACTGTGTTATTTGGACATATTTCATTTTTTGAAGCTTGATCTTAAAAGTGATCTTGAGTCTGAGTTTTTCTTCTCCAAGCTGCTTGAAGGCCCAATGCACATAGTAGTCTTGTCCACCTTTCTTACTAAGTCTTCCCTCTGGTCACACTTAAACTCAATTCAATGATTGAAGCTAGTTGTGGCCCTCACTTCCTTGTGCATTTCTTGTCAAGTTCTATGTTGAACATCATTCATATATTGATTTTTGTCCATTGACCTCGACTCAAATAAAACCAACATCCACCAAAAACTATGATGGGTACTGGGCTTACCCTCTTTGCAATCCGAGGGTGACTTCTGGTTCTAACAGATAGGACCAGACGATAGACACAAGACCACATTTTCTACATAATGTGGATCATTTCAGTATACAATTATGCCATTTGGGTTGAAGAATGCACCAGCAAGTTTTTCAAGAGTAGTAGTAGCATCTTTCATAAGTTTTTGGAAGTATATTTAGATGATTGTGTTATGTTTGTTTCATCACTTGGGTGAGAAAAATAATGACACTTGCATGCCTAGTTGGGCCTGCTAGACAAGAAAGAAGTTCACGAGTGGGTTAAACAATCCAAATGCATGTAATAAACAAATAAGCAAACTAAAACAACTAAAAAAATAAAAAGTAGAATGCATAAGAAACATAGAACCATAAACAATCAACCAATGACCAAGATAATGCCACCAATGGATAACTATATTAGTTGGAAAAACACCACAGAGAAAAATGAGGACTTATGGGTCCCCTCTTCCTCCTTGGGAGGGATCTTGAGTTCCCTAATGGAGAGCTCTTCTTACAATGGAAGAAAAATGGCAAATGATGAAGAAAATCAATGCCTATTCCCTCAAGAGGTGAGTGGAATGGCCTATTGCAATGATGCTTGAATACTCCAAGGATAAAAGAGGATTCTTAAGGGAAAATTGAGGAAGCATAACAATACTATGAAGATCTTGGTTTCTTATTGCACCCATGGCTTTCATTTATAGCATTTCTTCAAGGAAAAATATAATTGGTTCTTGGTGTGAACAAGGGGCCTTTGAGGGCACCCTTTGGTCCTTGACCAACACCCCATTAGGATTTTTCTTAGATATGGAGGTCAAATCGGGTTGGGATATGGTCCATAAGTGGTTGGGGGGGGGGGAGAACCATAAATGTGTCATTCACAGGAGTGTGTGCATTTTCTCGTACACAGTCATGCATTTGGCACATTGTGCACTCTGAGGGATTTGTTGGCCCACGCACTATGCACGCGCTTCCTTTAGTGAATTTGTGTATGTCAAATTTTTCCCAATTATATAGTTTTTTCCTTTTGAAATGTATTTTAGTGTTGCAATTGAACAAATTGTTGTTGGCATTGTTGTGTTTCTATAAGCATTTGCGTGCAATGTTGCGGATGAAATTTCAGTGATAACATATGCCCCCTGATGTGTGAGGTTAGGAGCATATGTATAGCGAAATACATCAATGTTTATTCTACTGAGAGTTCCATTGTAATGAAGAGTGTTGAGAGGAACTGCAAGAGCAGTCCATCGGAGGGATAGGGGAAACTGTGGGACCCAATTCTTTCTCTAGGGAGAAAAAATAAAATTTGTATACAAACCAGGCAGGCATGCCCCATGTTCATGTCATGTAACCAAAATGTAAGATGGTAACTGAAGATGTATGCTGGTGCAGATAACTGCATCGCCCTCCGGGGTGGTTGATAACGACAAATGACAAGTATGAATGGTGAACATACTCTGAAGTGAGACAAGGATGCCTGTAAGAAGTGTCGATGACTTGTAGGCATTGATGGCCTAACAAATTCAAAGGTCTTCAGCTGGTATAAAACAACAACAATAGTCTCATAGTAAGACCCACTGTAACATGATTTTTTACTGAATTCGAATGTTATGGGGGTCAACGGAATCAAAGAGAAATGATGATTCTCTCTGTGTCATCTAAGACACCTTATTGTAAAGGTAATGAGAGTCAAGATACTACCACCCTTCTGGAAACTGTGTTGATGTCGAAAGAAAGGGAGACACGACTCCAAGAAGCAAAGGGCTTCGTGAAATCCACTAAGATGAGATCAGGTACTGATAGGTAACATGAACAAAGTGAATATGTGATGAGACTCAAGACTTCCCTTGGTTAGGTTATGTTGAAGGATGGTTGGAAACAATCGTAAAACTGTATCTAGTTTCAGGGGGATGACTAGTTGTGGGGTTAAATTGTGCCAGAGGCTTGACAAAGTGGACAAACTCAGAGATCAGGGGTACATGGATTTTGGGATACTCAGGGTTTGTGAATGGTGTCTGAATGAAAAAAGGAGATTGAATTCCCCAACAAAGGGTGACATGGGTTGCGTTGCCAGGAAAAACAAGGTCATAAGGGGTGATGAAAAAAAGTAAAGTAAATGTTGGAAACAAAGGATTTTCACAATTACCAAATAAATAAAGAATAATTTGGGATGAGTGTATAGATACATAAACAGGTGACCCAATGCGATATGGCTTGGCCCGTGAGGGCGCAAGTTGCGAAGAGAATTGGTGAAGGGTGGGGGCCCCATGGGTGGGTTTCTGTATGAGGTAAATGAATGGAGGGAAATCCACAGATGGGAAAACTGATGGTGGATGAGATGGAGGGATAATGATACTGCGAAGGTGCAGTTAATAGAACCAAGATGAGATAACCTGGGAGCCCATTGGGAAAGCTAGAAATATGATGAGAAGAAGTATGTGACTTATTACCAGAAGTGCGTAATACTATCAGGACTCCCATACCTAGGGGGTGAAAGCAGCATGAGTGTCAAGTTGCCAAGGGGAACTATGAATGGGACAAACCATGTGGGGGAGAGTGCTACCGGGTGACAGTACCAAAATGCAACAGAGATGATGGTACTACAAAGACAAATGAAAGGACCCTAAAGGTGAATGTCGGAGGGTGTGACTGGGAGATGCAATTGATTTTCAGAGGGTATAATTACATGGCAGTGTCGAACATATACCTGAAGGGGCGGTGTCATTTGTGATGACCAAGTACCTGCACCCATAAAAACTGAATACCCGACATAAAAAATATCTTATGATAAAGAACATATAACAACTATCTGATAATTTTGAACATAATCATGCGTACCTAGACGTGACATGAGAAAAATTCTCCACCGGGGCCAAGTTCATATGATGACCCAGGGAATGTGACTGTGTAGATAATGGGAGCATGACCCCATGGCTGAGAATGGATTGGGAAATAGAGGCTCTGGGCTCCTGTAACTGAGTGTGGAAGTTTGGAAAAAGGGACTATATATGGTTGGTGGGCCCACAATGCCACCTCATTTGTACTTGTCACTATAGTGATTTGATGAGATCATTTAGAGAAGATTTGGAGATTACGGGAGCTCGAGTCGATCAATTTGGGAGTTGCGAGAGTCAGGTTAGTGGTCCCATCCTCCTACATAGTGAAAATTTTGTAGAATTGATTTAAGGGGTGTACGGATGGTCGTAAAAGGGTAGGTTTAGGTAGGGTCCCACCAGTGCGTAGGAGAAGGAAGAATATACGTGTGAAAATGCACGAGTATAATTTATTCTCCCATGCATAGTGTGTAGTTGTGCTTGACACAGCCACACATGTGGGCATGGGGAAGGGGAATAGATGCATGCATAAGATGTGCACCTATTAAGCTGACAGATATGCACTGTGTGCAACTGTGTCTCAGACAGTTGCGCATTAGTGCGCACCTATGTAGAAGACAAGTGCGCATGTGTGTGCACCTGTCAAGGTGATAGTTCTGTGTTTATGTGCAACTGTTTCTCAGACAGTTTTGCATTAGTGCACAACTATGCAAAGAATAGACTCGCACATGTTTGTAGCTGTATGAGTGAAATCTGCACACTGGCGGCAAGGCTAAGGGTGTTTCAAATTTTGAATTTTTTTATGCTTTTGATGGATGACGAGGACTGACCAATTGTTTTTTTGTGGATGTAGGTGATCAGCTTCATGATGGGAGAGAACTATGCCAATCCATTGGAGAGAGAGATACTAGGAGCATCTCCAAGAGGCGGTGAGAGAGCATCCACGAATTCAGAGACACTTGGCAGCCTGCAGGTTGCTCAAATTCTTCGATTGTCCCTTGATACGATTGCAGGATTTCCTGCTACAGTATATTATAGCTATGTGGTGCACTGATATGTAGCGCTTCATCATTAGGGGACATCAGTTGACATTCTCAACTATGGAGGATGTATATTTGCTAACAGGACTCCCATTCCGAGGGATGGCCCTTCTTATTGACCCCCTGTTGTTGGAGGATGAGAGAGTGGTTGACTTGGCATGTTGCTACTTCTCAGGGTTGAACCCGATGTCAAGTTCAGTGGTTCGGATTGAGGCTATGGATGAGCACTTGACTCTGTGCATCGTCACCATGGTAGTGAGGATCTACGAATCCTTGGCGACTCAAAGGATCACATGATGTCAGCTGAGGATCGTGGAGAGGGTCATCGATGGGGACCATTTTTCCTGGGGGATGATGTTGGATTCCAGGATGATGGGGCATATTCACCAGTGTTGGACCACTGTATCTGGTGACTTTGTGTTTGGGTCAATCCTAGTGGCCTGGTTTTTGGAGAGGGTGCCCCTTTTGTGCCCTAGGATTTTTTTGGTGCCTTCGAGGCCTTGAGAGTCGTGTCTGGTGCGGTGGACCCATGTGCTGACGAAACATGGGGGAGGGGAGGGTGGCCATTATTTAACAGCCACTGTGGAACGTGTGTGGATTCATATGCCACAAGTGATACTACGGTACCCATATGGTAGTATGGACTACCGACACGACCCTGACATGGTGTTTCCTCCTGGGGAGGACAGGGATTAGAGAGGTACGTTTGTGTATTTATGTTTTCTGATTTTGATAGCATAGCATATGATTATGTATATATGTATGATGACTCTACCTTTGGTGTTATGTTGCAGATGTGGGGACCTAAGACTGTGAGGTAGAGATGGTCGGGGAACCGGCTTGCTAGGGACCAGCGTGATCATCGCGGGCAGAGCCGCAGGTAGGACAGAGGTGAAGGAGAGATGATGTTGGTGCTAGACCAGCACATGATCCGAGGGCATGCCAGAGGTGGAGACTAGATGACACTAGTGGGGGGATAGAGGACCTTCGTCGACGGTTCTAGGAGGTTCTATAGGGTGTGTAAGAGGGTATGTGGGCCCACATCTAGGATGAGAGGGTCATGTAGTAGTGTGTGGGTGTGTCGGTGGAGTGGCAGACTTTGATCCATCGAGCAGTTGTAACGGGGGCAGCAATGACTAGTTGGCTACCACCTGGACTAGGAGGACCCCCAGATGGTGGAGCACCTCCAGTTGATAGAGGACCTGGGGGGGGAAGCTCTAGGGGTACCATGAGTGTCAGGTTTTGTATTTTTATAGGCTTGTGAGCCCATTTTGTATAGGGTAGGGGGTACCCATTTTGTACCTATATGAGTGAGGGGACTCACTGGCCTACGGGCGATGTATTTTGTATATTGTAAAACATTTATGAAATTATTGAGGATATATATATATATATATATATGTACATATATCATTGGCTCATTTTATGTCTTGATGTGTTTATGTTTTTTATGATTTATGATGTCTAATCTATATGTTGTGATAGATTTATGATTCTTATGTGTATGTGATGATGTTTTGATGTGATAAATTCCAATCTAACACTAGGTTAGCCATATTATCTTCTATTTGATTAAATTGTCTTGGAATGTGTGTAGATGTGATTGAATCAAAGTTGTGAGATAAGATTCTAACTTGCAGGTATTTGCGAAAGAGGCAAGGATTGCATACACGATATACATTGTTGAGTTGTAGGACGACAAGTTGGGAATCTAATAAAATGCTAAGGTGAAGGATGTGGTGGTGACTAGCCTCAGTGAGGAGACCAATGACGATGACGTATTTTTCTTGGTTGTTGGTGGTTGATCCCAAACATATGTCATTGGAGTGGAGCAGTTCATGTGAGGGGTTATAGAGGGCCTAAGCAGCCAAAGAGATATTTTGTGTCCAGTGGCTAGCACCATCAGCGTAACCGATGTGGTAGGATGATGGAGGATGAATCTGTCAATAACATGGATGATAGATCCAACATGAGGAGTGGTGGAAAAAAAAATACTAAAAACTCTACAAATGTGTACAAAGAAAAATCCTAAGGTAGAATGGCTATGCTCAAGCATAAAAATTCTTTAATTACAACCTGTTGACAAGATCTTTGAGAGGATATCCTTTTGGAGAGGCCAGGATGTGTGCACCTTTAGTGAGGCATTGTTGGACAATGTAGGGTCCATGCCATAATGACTCGAATTTCCCATGGTCGAGAGTATCATGGGCGATATCATAGGCTAGGACAAGATCTCGTTCGTTGAATGAACGAAGGTTGACATGCCAGTCGAAGATGGATTTGGACCATTTTTTAGCTGCCTCATTGTTCTGTAATGAAGACCGAAAATCTTCATCCAAAAATTATAAGGTCAGCAAGCACTGATCCATTGGAGCGGTGTCAGGTAATAGCTCAATGGAAGTGCATAATGTGGGAATTTCACACTTGATAGGAAGGGTGTCTTCGATCCCATGGACAAGGTGGAATGGTGTAAAATCAGTGGTAGTTTTTACCGTCATGCGATAAGCCCATAGCGTTGAAAACAACATATGATGTCAGTTAGTCTTATGTTTGTTGATGGTACGTTGTAGCATGGTTTTGAGGACTTTGTTGATAGCCTCGACCTGTATGTTGGACTGAGGGTAGTATGGGGAGGCAAAATCATGGGAAAAGCCTAACTTTGAGGAGAGTTTTGCGAAGATCACATTCTCAAAGTGTTTACAGTGATCGGATACTAACTGTAGTGGGACTCCAAAAAGGGTAATGACGTGGTTGAAGAAAAAACATGTTGTTGTGTCAGTGGTATTATTGAAAGTGGGCATGGCTTCAACCAATTTGGTAAAGTAATCCACTGCCATGACGATGTACTTGTGTCCATTACTAGATGGAGTATTACAAGTCATAAAGTCTATGCCCCATTTGTAAAAGGGGTTAGTGGTGATGACTGGATGTAGAAGAGTGGGTGGTGCTCGTTCTTTGTTTCCATTGAGATGGCATTTGTCGCATCGCTTGACAGTGTGGATGTAGTCATGAAACAACATGGGCTAGAAGTACCCTGCTCGAATGATTTCTTGGGCAGTGGACATACTCGAGAGGTGGCCACCACAAGCATCATTATGGAAATCATTCAAGACTCTGTCAACTTCATCAATGGTTAGACATCGATGAAGAATGGTGTCAACCCCTCATCTGTACAAGACATCACTGATGAGGAGGTATCAAGAGGCCTTATGGAAAATGTGTTGACGATCGTCTCGAGAGAGATGAGGCCCAAACTTTTGTGTTTGAAGGTAGATGAGAACATCGCTGTACCAAGGGTCATCAGAGGGGATGAAGAAGAGGTGTTCATCGAGAAAATATGTATTGACGGGTGAAGCTTTAGCATCTGAGGGAAACGTCATAATGAGCTCGCCAAGGACGAGCGCTTTCTTGATTTTAGGAATTGAGAACTCTAGGTCATATTCCTGAAGGATGACGATCCATCGGGAAAATATTCCATTAATTTCTCTTCAACTAAGAAAGTACTGCATGGGGCTGGAATCTACTACGACTTTGGTAGTTCGAAGCAGGTTATAGTGTCGCATATTTTGGACTGTGAGGAGAAATGCAAGGGAGAGTTTCTCATCATGATTGTGTTTCAGGGGTGGTCCTGAAATACTTTTATTGATGTAGTAAATGACATGTTCTCTCCCATCATCCCCTAGTTGGAAGAGGACTTTTGCTATTGAGACGGATGAGGCTAACAAGTAGAGGATGTAATCATGATCATAGTCTTGAGGAATAATCAAAGGGGCATTGGATAGGGCCACTTTTGAATCATAAAAAGTGGTTTGAGCATGTTCATCCTATCGAAATGGGATATCATGATGCAGTAAGCGAAGGAAACCATGCACACGAGTGGCGTAATCTGGGTCAAAGCAATGTAAAAGGTTAGCTTTTCCTTGTAGGCTCTGCAGTTGGCTTAAATTCCTAGGTGGTGGAATTTTTGTGATATCTTGGACCTTGAGGGGATCCACCATGATTCCTTATTGGGAGACAATGAACCCAAGAAGGCATCTGGCGGTCATGCAAAATACACACTTGAGGGGGTTCAAGCAGATATTGTACTGGTGACATTGCTGAAAAACGATGTGTAAGTCATCTAAATGTTGAGTTCGTTTCTTGGATAGAGCAGTGAGGTCATACAAATAAGCAAGGATGATTCGAGCAAGATCATGGAAAACATAAGTCAAGGCCCATTGAAATGTAGCACCTGCGTTCTTGAGTCCAAAAGGCATGACATGATAATAAAAAGTACCCCATGGGGTAGTAAAAGCGATTTTATACTAATCTATTGGATGGATTTGGATTTGATTGTATCTAGAGAACCCATCCATGAAGAAAAAATCCTTGTGGTTGGCACAGTCATCGATAATTTGGACGATGAAAGGGGTTGGAAACTTGTCCTTGAGACAAGCATGGTTGAGATCATGAAAGTCGGTGAAGACATGAATAGTGCCCTATTTTTTGTTAATGGGGATGAGGTTGAAAACTCATGAGGTATACGCAATGGGGTAAATGAACCCAACATCACTTAGCTTGTCAATTTCATCTTTGATAGTTGTTTCTTTGGATTGGTGAAGGGGGCGTTGTTTTTTACAAACTAGGGTGACATTTGTCCATGTGTCGATGCGATGTTCGACTATAGAAGGATTGAGGCCGGGCATCTCCGTACATGACCAGGAAAAAATATCTCGGTATTCCTGAAAGAGAGATTTGTAAGCTGTGAGTTCCTTAGGGGAGCATGCGGTGCTAATGGTGATTTCTTCTACAATTCCTAGTTTGATGGAAATGTCAATTTTGATGGTGGGGGAGATATTCACCATGTTTTCTTCTTCAAAAGCATCTGGGGAAGGGATAGAGTTTTTGAACCAGTATATATGCCCTGAAGTAATAAAATCCTTGGTTTTGATTGCACATATGGAGGCTTGGCTTGGAAGGTGAAATGCTTCCTATGAGAGAAAAAGCGCTTGGTGATGGAGCGCATTCCATGGGAAATAGGGGGTAGTAAGCTCCTCCAGGATATATTCGTCGCAATGGAAAATGAGAGAATACAAGGGATCCAGGGAGGTGACAGGGGAGATTGTCAAAGTGTGATTGTCCTCAAGTGGCAAAGACATAGAGGAGATATCGCATAAACCAAATGTACAGACACTGCGGGTGATGAACTGTGGTAGGGGGGAATATTTTTAGTGGGAAATGAACCGGAGAATTGGGAGGATTTGGGGGAATATCCTCAAACATTCGATCTATGAACCATGGAGGAATGGGAAGTGACTCAGTTTCAGGGAAGGGAATATTGATAGTATCTAGAGGGTGCAGTACCAGTGTTGAGGTGGTCGGATTTGGTTGAATAGGGGTTGAATGACGGAATCGGTATGAAACAATCAAAGGGAATTGGTATGTAAAGTGAGTAAGTGAGTCACAGAGAGAGAAAAGGAATATCATCCATTTGGGGACTGAGGAAGATACATAACAAATGTTACTAAGGTGAGCACCAGAAAGTGGTGGTGGAGAGGGCTCTTGCTGAAAGGTTTGGTGTACTGCAGCTAGCGTCTAGCAAAACTGGGGTAGAGTTGTGAAATGATGAGTGTAGTGGCCATATTCTGAACAGATGGCACAAGTGAATTTGGTTCACAACCATTTACTTCCTGTAGTGGGGGACACATTATTAGCACTAGATGTGCTTGGTGAACCGATGAGAAGTGTGGTTTCTCGAGGGAGTTGGATCATATTGTGTAACTCAGGAAGAGTAGGACATCTATTAGTGGGGTGCCCCTCTCTTTCACATAGTGCGCAAGGAGGTTGAACTCGAGGAGTAAGTGGAGTTGTGGGCTCTTTCTTCTTCTGTATGCCCCCAGCACTGGCAGTGGTGCTAGCAGTTGGGGGTGAGGGTGGTGCGGTAGGAGCCTGTACTAGCATCTGCATTGGGATTCCCTCTGGATGAGGAGGGAAAGATGGTTGAGGAACCATGGAGGGTGGGTGCAGATACTATAAAGGGATGGAAAGAACCATGTTCGGAAGGGTAAGCATCATGGCTACCTGAAATGCTTGAATTCCATGTGGGGGGTAGAAGAAGGGAATTTGATAATGGCTTGAGGGATTGTCTCCCAAACCGGGATTTTCCCATGGAGGGGGAGAAAATCAGGGATAAGTGGTGCATTAGGTTTCTCAAGGAATTCATGAGGTAATATTTCTTCAACTGGTAGAACGTCGAGGTTTGGAGAGGCCTTAGTGGGAGGAATGGTGTCTCTAGTGTTGGTTCCATTAGAATATATGACACACACTTGTGTTGAAGGGTATATGAGAGGTGGTGCTCCATGATATGCCCCTAGCAAGGATGGGTCCTGTTAGGACCACACTATGCACCTTTTTGCCTATACTTTTTGCCATTATTATACCCTTGATCACCTACATTTGAACCTATACTATCACTTTGTCTGATCATCTC
>JASDQU010100650.1:95299-113284 GCA_032191745.1 Picea mariana | reverse complement strand
AGAATCAAGTAATTGAAAAGGAAGAGTCATGTCATAAGTTGGAAGCTGAAGTTGTTGATCTTAGAAATAAAGTAGATAAGTCAAATAAATTCTTGAATAGCTCAACAATATTGAATGAGATCCTGGATAGTCAAATATGACCAAATGATAAATCGGGTCTTGGATACAAGAAAGAAGCTACACATGTTGAAGCAAGCACCTCAAAGAAGCATGAGGTAAGTCCCTCACTCTCAAAGGATGGAAATAGTGTTTCAATTCAGCCATATACACAAGGGAAGGAAAGCACAAAGCAAGGAGGACATCAAGAATCCATCTTTACATCTCAAAGAAAATTCAAGACACCTTCAAGATTGACACCAAAGAAAAGGTATGAAAGTGTTTTTCATGGTCATTGTTACTCGTGTAATGAATATGGTCACAAAGATTTGGAGTGAAGATTGTATGCAAGGATAGATAATGAAAGATTTCATAACACCTTAATATGTTGGAGATTTAATCAAGTAGGAAACATTGCTTCTCACTGTCACATCATGAGATGCTACAGCTGTAGTGGATTTGGTCACAAATCCCAGAATTGTTGGAACACAAGAAGAAATTCCATGATGAGGACTTCATATAGCATGAATAGAAGAAGGCATGAATTTAGGAAGGAAGACATTTTTCAAAATATGGAAGCTCATATCTCAAGTTCTGAGAATTAGGGACACCTTCAGAAGTGGGTAAAGAAGACTGAACAACTAGAGAAGAATGGAAACCTTAAAGGAAACTCAAGTTTGTCATCTTCAAATGAATACGCAGGTCACAATAGTAATAGTCGCGTACATACATGAGATGACCTATGAATAGGTCGTGTACATACGTGATTTGTCTGTGTAGCAGGCCACGTATCTATGGTAAAGCCTTGGGGAAAAGGCTATGCATATAAATTGCAGCATGGTATGATGGTATAACTCTGTGTTGTAGGGTCTGACATAGTTTGTTGCAGGGTCTAACATTGTTTATTGTAGGTTTTCATAATTACAAATTGACATAAATGATTTATGTATGAATGGTGGTGACATATGGTTGAGTATTGAAAGACTATATTGAATGCATCGTACTAACCCTAGAGTGTGGATTGAGGCATTTTTCTGTTGAATAACAATGTTGGTTGTGACAATGAAGTTATGGCACTTTGGTTATGAGATATATCATGATGATGCTAGTTAGATATGTCATTGATCTATCGAGGCACACTTCTAGTACATATTGGATTCTTAGTATTTGTTGTGGTCAATGGAGGTTGAGGCTGATCTGTTGGGGTACATGGCTGGTACATATTTGAGTTTCATTGTTATATATTATGATGTATTATTGCAAACATATTTGTTGGATATCTTGGTGCATGAATTTGGCATATGGATGGAATACATATTGGGACATGTAGATGAGGTGGTCATGTTGTACACCATTGATGAGTCATATCTTGATCTATAGTTGATGCATGTTTGGTACACTTTTGGTACATTGTTAGAGGCACCTACTAGCAGTATGATTGGCACATGTTTTATGGTGGATATGGAATACATGTATGAGGACACATCTTGATTGTGGTTCATTTTGTTGTGGTATTGGTGCATGGTTGATGCACTTTCTTGGTACGGGTGGTGATAAATGATTAGTGCAATGATTGATGCACTCATAGATGGCATATGTATGTGGATGATAGTACTTGGATAAAGTACACCATTGGTATTACTTGTTTAGCATATACTTTGGTACATGATATATGGGATGATATAGTTGAGACACTTGAATGATTGGTATGCATGGTTATGGCACTTGGTTCATGGTGGAAGCATACCATGAGTGATATGACACTTGTTTGTGGCACATAGTTGGCATACTAGTATTTGGATATGGATGATACACAGTTGGCACATGTTATTTTCATATGATTGATACACTCCATTGGTGATATCTTATGGTATATTGTATGTTATTTATGTACATGGTTGATGTACATGGATGTTGTGCATGGTTGGCACATTGTATGGTGTTGATGTACAGAGTTGATGAACATGGGTGTTGTGCATGGTTGGCACACAATTTGGTACATGATGTACTTGGTTGATGTTTTGTTCATTATTCTCTATTTCATTGTTGACATATATTTTCCTTCATGATGTATGGTATGGCACGATTTGATGCATGGAAAGGTCTAAGGATCATCATAGAAAGAGCGGTTGATCTATGTTTCGATTGAGAAGTAGCATCTACAGCAGAAGCATATTACAGTGGTAGCATATTTTTCATATTACAGAGAAGATAGGGGGAGACATACCCATAGGGGGAGTCATTCGTCTTTCCATGATTCCAGGAGGAGATATTTATCAAATGCAGAGGAAAGATGCATGGTTCTAGGGGGAGCATTGGTCACAGAGATGCAAGCATGGTTCCAGGGGGAGCATGAGCGATATGTTTTCAGCATTACATCAGAGTGATATCCCTTGTTAAAAAGGGGAGCGATTATTTAGAGGAAGATCAAAGGAATTCAAGCAGGGAGAGCAGCCCCAAGGAGAGAACTAACCTTTTCCATTGATGCCAAAGGGGGAGAGATAGTGACATTGATGTGATTGAGATGACTATTGATGTAGAGCAATGCCTTGTACACATGTTACCATCAATGATTGGTGTTGAAATCAATGTTGGTATTTCCATCAATGCCAAAGGGGGAGATTGTTGCATCATGTTGTCATTGATGTCAAAGGATTGGATTGATTGATTGATTGATTTATTGATGTCAAAGTATTGATATCAAAGGATTGATTTCAAAGGAACAATGTCTTGTCATAGCATACTGATGTAATATGTATTATCATTGATGTGAATGGAATGATGTCAAGTGGAATCATAGTCATATGATGTCATACATAGATGAAGATGGATCATTGAGTTGTCATTGATAGATGATGCATAGATGAATATGGATCAATGAGTTGTCATTGATATATTATGCATAGCTGAAGATGGATCGATGTGGGCTCATGATGCATAGTTGGATTGATGTAGAGATGACTCATTATTGTTTTGATAAGGAGTACAAATGGATGAACTCCAAAGTGGTCCCCTTATGTTGAAAGCCCTCACAGGAAGACCCTTTGTGGTTGAGTTATCCTAGAAGTACAGTTAGAGAACCCATGCTTAATTATGGAATAATGAGATGAAGAACAGTGAAATTTTCAGTGAAACTATCCTTGATGGATAGTGCTTGCCATGCCATTTTTGGTGGTAAGTGGAACATCACATAAATCCTCATGGTTTGAAATTTATGGCCTTACAAAGTTGGAGGACCCTCATATGTTGGCTTGAAGCCCCAAAAAGTCAAAGAAGTCAAAGAACTTGCAAAGAAGGAGGATTATTTAAATAATAAAGTGAAGTGAAAAAATCAAAGAGGATTATTTAAATAATAAAGTGAAGTGAAAAAGTCGAGGAATATTATTTAAATAATAAAGTAAATGGAGAAATTTATAATTATGGAAAGTGGTTAACCCTAAAAAGAGGAAAATATTTTAAGTGATCAAGTGGCTATTGAATACATGGACAAGTGAAAAATTAGGCAAAGTTGGACATAAGTGACTATGTGGACAAAGTGGCTATGTGGAAAACTTGGCCTAGAAGATGCTTCTAAGGAAGCTACCTGGAGAGTATAAATAAGAGGCAAGGGTCTCTTGTAAACATGATCTCTTGAGCATATCTTGAAGATCTATTCTAAGAGAGAGAGAGTGGTTGGATGATCTCATGGACGCATAAAAGTTTTCGTAATTCTAAGATATTGACGGTGAAAGTTTTGGAATCTCAGAAACCCTATTTTATGAAGGAATACGTGAGCAACAATGGACCAGAGAGCATACATACGTGGCCTAGAGTGATCCTGAGCGTGTACATATGCGGGAGGAAGGAAGACAGAGTGCGTACAGTTGATGGAAGTCATGAAGACTTGAGTCTTATTTGGTGCCAAGTTCTTGATGGCTGAAGCAAGTTTCAAATATACATTCTATGGGCTCAGATCTTCCATAGAAACTATGGTATGGTTACATAGTTGACTTGATGGCTACTCTTGCATATTATATGGTGAATTCTTGAAGCATTCTTGGTATGACTATTGTGATATGGTTTGTGTTAGTTGATGGAGTGAGAAACACTCTTATGTTTCAGTACTGATATGACTGCCATAGTATACTTGTTGGTTATACATGATTGAGTAGCATTCAAATTGTATGGTTGAGGACCATTAGCAAGTTGTTGGAGAGTATGGATGTGTTTTGATTGATTATGGTTCATATTGGATAGTGAAAGACAAAAGTGAATGTGGTTGAAGGCTGCAGAGGATCTGAGTTTGTCATAAAGATAAAACCCTAAGTAACTCAGAAGTCATACACAGGTTGTAGTATAGACAGGTTGTGTACATACGCGAGTTGTACTACTGGTAGGGCACATACATATGCATGTTGCACTACTGACAGGCCGTGTACCTATTGACAGATTGGTATCAGTTGAGGATTCATGCCTCTTCTCAGTTGGTGTTGAGTTGTGTAAGATCAGTCTTTCATTGTAGAGTTGTTTCTCTTGTGGAGTTGTAACTCTATTCAGTTTTTGTTGATAACCCAAGGATTGTAGTCCGTAATAAAAAGAAAATTGTACATACAACTTGTGGTATTTGTGTTTCTTGCAGTGATGACTTGTTGATGATATATTTTGTTGTTATCTGTTGATGATGTATGTTCACATTTGACTGGTTATAAATGACAGTAATAAGTGATGAATAAATGGTTATTGTTAACTAAGGAGTTTTGTGAAGGGGAAGTTTTGAAAAAGATCCCCACACTCATTAATGCCCCCTCTAAGTGTGGTTGGTGTGTCCAATACTTACATGCATTGAATGGTTGGCTTTGGGAACACCCAATCAAAAAATAGAGTTTAATACATAGTCATAATAAAATTCAAGAATGTGGGTGAAATTAATAGATAGGGTTAATCCCCCCTTAGACCCCTCTTAGGAATTCTCCTTGTTGGATAAGGATATTTTTGGAGAAAAGTATAAGGAAAGAGTGCATAAAATGAGGCAGGAAGATAAGGAATGGACCAAGGGAGAAGCATGTTCTAGGGAATGAGGGGAAAGCAATGCGCAAGAATGAAAAGAAAGAAGTGCGCCAGGAACTAAGGAAAGTCAGCGCATATTCAAAGCAAGGAATGGTTGTATTAGAGACCAATCACGTGCAAGGCATTAATATGTGGAAAAGTTGATTCCACTTAGAATTACGGTTTCAGTAGTCAATGTAAAGGGTTTTTACCCATCTTTTGTATAAATATGATGTATGAGGTAGATAGGAGGTATCTTATAACTTAGGTGTGAATAACCTATCTTGGAGAAACTTTTTGAGTCTTGAGTCTTTGATATGTTTTGATTCGAAGTATCAATTTTGGTTGTATGAAGAGTTATGGAGTGTAACTGAGGGTCAAGTCGCAAGCTGTGGAGATTGGTGCGATGTTGGTCAGCCTCACCAATATTAAAATCTATGATGTAATACAGGCAGCATAGGAATTTTTTATGAAGAATAATAAATAAGAAGAATATATTTGTGGATGTATCCCAACGAGGTGAACCACGATAAAATATGATGTCCTCACATGTGTTTTTTATATGTTTCTTTGATATTCTTATTATGTTGAATGAATGAAGATATGATTTTTTTAAGGTTAATTTATAGTGCGCATGATATTTTCTAAAGAATGAATGTTAAGGGTTAATTGAATGAATGATGATATGATGGAGTGCATGTTAAATTAGAAGAAGTATAATATGCCTAACATTCCCATGAGTTCCATCCATTCCATGATTGCAAAAACTTGGGTCATGCAATCACCCATAAGTCATCTCAGGTGAGACTACATTGTCCACTCTGTGCACAGTTTTTCTTTCTAGTTTACCAGAGGGGTTGATGGTTTCTAGGGTTTTGTTGGAAAACTAAGGCAGAACCTAGGTCAACCCATACATCCAACAAATTGTTATGTTGTCGGTTGGAACTCAGAATATTGGATTGGAAGGGATTTGATGAAGAGAATGCAGTGGTAGAAGGGGATTTTTAGGCCATGGAACCCTACAAAGAAAGAGATTTAAAGATGATTAGAGACAAAGCAACTCAAGTTTCTGCAGAAAGATAATAGAAGATCCAAGTATGCACCGCGCCAGTATCTGCAGAGGTATGTGTTTACTGATTTGCATGAGGCACATTTCTATTATTTTCCAGGTTATTACAGGAGTGGTTATTGAGGTTGAAGGATACTCATCCGACTAATCAGATAAGGCTAGTAGAGTGGATTGTTGAGAACAGTGTGGAGTTGGAAAGGGTTAAAAACAAATTCACACGCGCAGTGGATTTTTGGTTAGACAATATTACTGCAAGATTTATTATTGAATTTTCAGTCAATACAACAAAGTCATGTACTTTTGTAGAGAAACAATTATTGAAGGGACAAATAGGGAGGTACATTATGTCTCTTTACATGTCGATCAAGATAGTATGGCATGATAAAGGAGTGATGACCATGGAAACAGACAACTAAATCACTTTGTGCACATGGGGGAGCTAGAGGAAGCACTAAGGAAGATCTGAGATATGGAGAGGGATCTAGACAAAGGCCAGAAGAAGGAAAAAATGGACCCTATAATGATGGAAGAGGAGAATACCAGGGAAATAATAAGGAAATCAGGAGTGACACACAACAGACAACCCTACCAGTATAATACTAATAAGAAAAAGAGGGTAGTAGTCGAGTGAGAGGGCTTGGACAGTGACGAGAAAGAGGTAGAGGATCTCTGTGTGATAGAGAAGATTGAGGAAATCTTGTGTGCCACATATGAGAGGAAAAAAATAGGTTAGGGGTCCATCATAGAAGAAGGATATCCATTCCAGATATGAATTAATGTGGAACTCACAACCCCATCTGCAACTAAAACATCTAAAGAAGAAAAAGTGGTTAAGCAACAAGTGATTAGTGGTAGAAGGATTTTTACAGGACGTGGGTCCAGTGGAAAATCAAGCATAAGTATAAGTTCAGCAAGTAGAAGTCAAGTATCTACACTACACAGAGGTGGTAGTACAAAAAACTTCATAATGTCAAGACAAGATCCAACTATTAGGTTACCAAAGTTCTGAGGAGAAGGGTCGGGGGACCTAGAAAATCATTTTCTCATTTGTGAGAAGATTTAGGCAGCTAAGTAGATTACATATGAAGATACAAAGCTTGCACAGTCGACAATCACATTCAAAGACCATGCATTGGA
Organism: Picea mariana; assembly: GCA_032191745.1. Taxonomy (NCBI): domain Eukaryota; kingdom Viridiplantae; phylum Streptophyta; class Pinopsida; order Pinales; family Pinaceae; genus Picea; species Picea mariana. The sequence goes on along the minus strand of JASDQU010100650.1, from coordinate 105,957 downwards.
TTGGTATATGGGTATTGTAGTAAATAATCCAATAGGAGTGCCTACAACCGTCACAGAGGTGAAGATGCAATTAATAAATGAATTTCAAAAACCAAGTTTAGAGGATTATTTCATGAATGACATGATAGAGATTAAGCAGAATCTAGGAGAATCAGTCCGTGAGGTGGACCAGAAGTTCAAAAGAATAAAAGGTAAGTTGAAGTTCCCTATTACTGATATGCAGCATAGACATTTGTTTATTAATTTTTTATCGCCACACTTGAAGTATCCTTTGAGGTATCAAAAGTTCCAAAGTTAGGTTGAGTCCTTGAAAGAAGCCTTGCAGTTAGAGGAAAATTAGTATAAGAAGAAAAATCTAGTTGTGGAAGAGCTAAGAGAATATATGAAGAACTTGACATTTTAGTTAAACCAGAATAAGGGAAAGGAATAGAGGGAGGATGTCTGGTGCACATTTTTCAAAATAGAAGGTCATCATAAGAATGAGTTTCCAACCTTTGCATAGTACTTGGGAGTAGGAATTTCTAATCATTTACCCCCAGGAGGACCATGGTATGATATATAAAAAACACAGGGAGATGATCCTTATCATTGTCCCATGATACAGAAGTATCAAACAGTACCAAAGACTACAGTTTGTAATTTTTTCCAGTCAGTTGGACATGAAGACAAGGACTCCATAACCTTGGAGATAATGAAGGAGAGGACATCATATGCATATAGGGTGCAGATTGAATTAATGGCAACACAACCTGTGTAGAAGCCATAGTACAATAATGTGAAGCAGCCACAATATAACAAAATGCATCAGTTTGCAGTGCCACCACAGTATAATAACACATAACAATTTGGAGCACCACCACAGTCTAACAATGCACAACAATTTGTAGCACCACCATAGTATAACAATGCACATCATTGTGCATCACCACCACAGAACAATAATGCGCAGGCACAGTATAATCAGGGAACAAAGTATAATAAATCATGCAGAGGCAATCAAGAAAACAAAGGAGTCTTTAGAGGAGGAGGCCGATGAGGAAGAGGATTTTGAGGAGATAGAGGAACAGTAGTTTGTCACAATTTTCAGAAAACTAGACACTATGCAAGAGATTTTCCATAGGCACCTGTTACATGTATGTATTGTCACGTAGCATACCATGAGATAGAAGACTATCCGACACTTTTGGTAAAGATACAGGACAAGAGGAACCAAAACAATAAGAACATCCAATGGATTGATGTGGAAGAAGAGGATGGGAAGAATATCAACATAGTTACTAGAGGTGGAGCAAAGAAAGGAATAGATGCACCAAAGAAGGATCATGATCAGTACCAATGGGCCAAGAAGAATACAACGGCTGAAAAAAAGTTTTATGCGTGCAAAGAGAAGGAGACATTCAAAGAACCTACACAAGAGATTTTGAAGGAAAATATTGTGTCTACTTTAGGAACATTCTAGTAGATGATGTACCAGTATATGACATGCCCTCATTATTTTATCAGACTAGCTATGAGTAGCCTATAGAAAATGTCAGTAATTTAAGAAATGTGTTGGTATCTTATGTAAAGCTATTGAATGATAAGTCATCTCTTCAAGTGTTAAAAAATATGTTAGAAAACTGTAATTGTGGGGAAGAAGGGGTAAAGACAGTTAATTAGGTCTGGAAGAAGAGAAGAACAAGTAGGGAATTCAAGTGGAATAAAAACATTGGAGATTTCAATATGGGTGATATTATACAAGATTCATGGTCTGAAGTAAATATCTTACCTAAAAAAGACATGGGAAGCTATGGGAGAACCTACATTGATATTCTAACATATTCAGTTGAAGTTAGAAAATTAGCATAGAGTGGTGCCAAATGGTATATTGAAGGGGACACCAATAGATGTAGATGGAGTGCCCAAAATGGAAGACTATGAAGTGATTGACATAGTATATAATACTTCACTATATCCATCATTGTTGGATATGGATTGGGAACTTGATAACTAGGCTATTATCAATTTGAAGACTAGGAATATGATCTCTGAATTAAGAGAATACAGAGTTATTGCGCCATTAGATCTCTCATAAGGAGGAAGGTATGTTGAACCTGTGACATAAAATTTTGTTACAGAAGAAATAAACCAATTGTATAGAACTACTATGCATGAAGAGGATTACATCAACCCAACTACAGATTAAATGTTGGGTTGCAGGAGTAGTATTTCTTGTCCTTCAGACTCTGACACAAGGTTGGATAACTGGAAGCAATGAATACATGAATTATCCACCAGAAGATGTGCCAAAATGACATGCGTGCTAAGGTGGATTGGTTCATAGGTAAGAGAACCTCCTAGTTTTTATGGTCTGAATGACTTAGAATAGTTTTTAATAAAGTTTGAATCAGTAGTATAAAATAAAATATTACCAGTATTAAATATTTCTTTGAAAGATACACCTGCATGATAGTGGGGTACACATAAGGAGAGGATCAATAATTGGTATCAATGCAAGAGGTTATTGCGCATCACATTTGGCACAGATCAGGAGAAAAAATATTTGGAAAAATATGATGGAATTGAACAACCCAAAGAACATGTAGAAATATGTATAATTCAATGGAGATTAGTACCATCAGAAGAATGGCCACATAATTTTATTCATACATTAGAAGGAATTCCAAAGAACTGGTACACATAACAGGAACAACACAGGGAAACTACAAATTGGGAAGAAATGCAATAGAATTTTGTGATTACATTTTCCTTTGAGCATGAAAGTACAAAGATAGATACATCATTGAAGGTGGTAGGAGACAGGATTTTCGAAGAACCTGATGTGGAAATTGTCACAACATATCAGACTAAACATACAGTCATACAATTGCTACATTGTTATAATGTCACAAAAGATGAAGACCCAGCAGAAGAAAATCTATGCAATATCCATATCCCATAATTTGAAGGGACGAGAGAAGTATAAGGTCCGAAGATAGATTTAGAAGATTATGTTGCACCATTAAAGATCAAGAAGGTAAACATTAGAACTGCAGAAAACCCAAAGATTGCAAGCATTGGGGCTTATTTGGACAATATGATAGTAGAAAGAATCAGAGATTTACTGTGTGAGTACAATGATTTGTTTCCAGTGGCATTCTCAAAGATGAAGGGATTAGCAGTAGAAATTGGAGAGATGAAGATCCCCTTGAAACTAGATTCTATACCTATAAGATGGAGACCTTACAGGTTGAATCCAATGTCTAAGCATAAGGTGAAAGAAGAAATTGAAAAGATGTTAGAGGCTGGTGTCATAGAAATTGTAGAAGAATTAGAATGGATCAACCCTATGGTGGTATAAGAAAAGAAGCAAGGGGGAATACAGATCTTTGTAGATCTAATAAAAATGAATGATGCTTCATTGCATGATCCTTTTTCGACCCCATTTATAGATGAATTTTTGGAGAATGTAGGAGGTCAAGAAGCTTATTCATTTACAGATGGGTTTTTCAGGATATCATCAGATCAATATAGTGTTATCAAATATACTTGTCAAGGGAAGCAGGTTGTCCAAGTTTGCGGTCTACACAAGAAGCGTCAAAGCGTAACATCCAGAACAGTCTATTTTAGGCTTGAAGTGCAAGCATAAGGGTGATATCAACTTCACTAGTGAAGATCCATCATGCAAATTGATCAACGACGTGCTTTCTTTCGGGAGGTTAAAAGTTGATTGAAATTTAGAGTCAGAGCAAAGGCCCGAGATCAAAGATTGAGCAAATATTTAATCTGGTTCGTAGATCTCATCAGGAAAGATCGACGATGAAAAATAGTCGCGGGAATCGGGAGTTCAAAATGTTGTTAAATTTCTTCGTAAAACATTTGAACTCCCAAAACCTAAAATCAACAGGAACCATCTGATTTAGAGGGGCATGTGGCAGAAGATAAGCGGTTTCATGGTTTCACAAGTCGGAGCTTCATTGGGAGCAATGCGCAAGTTTCGCTCAATGCAAACTCCCGAAACGTGAAATCTTGAAGCGCTCGAAGAGTGGGCCCAGGGTCACAACCCAAGGTCATGTGGAAAGCGGTTCCAGGAGGAAACGTTAGTGCACATAGCACAGAGCTAGCAAAGGAGGAGTTCCAAAGAAGAAATCACGGTCTTTGGATGCATAGAAAATCCAATCGTTGATCTGAGAGAGGCCATTTCGAAATATCAGGTATCGGGAGATTGTAGTCATAAGACGTGAAAACCCTTGAAACGTGAAATCATGAAATGCCTAGGAGTTGAGCCCCAAATCATGGCCCGAGGTTGCATGGAGTGATAGAGAGAAGCTATGCCAAAGGCCAAAATCACTCGTATTGGTCACAGAAGAAGATATGCGCAGCCTCGAGGCACTAGGATTGACTCAAGAAAGTTGTGAGAACTGCCTAGAGAAACTCCCTGAGCATTCAATACTCATCCTGATCCCGATGGAAGTAGTTAATGAAAGTGGGGTGGTAGTTGAAGCCTTGCCTCGCCCCATAAATGGGAAGTATGGAGGAGTTGGTCATGGAAAACAAAGTTGTCAGCATTGCGAGCGATGTTTTCTGCAAACCCATACTGATCTGAGCTTTCGTTTCATAGAGAATGCATGTGCATAGTCTGACTGAGAAGACACAGCACCATGGAAGCTCAAGCATGCCTCTGCTATTGTTTATGAAATTTTTGAGTATATGTATGGAGTTCTATTATCTTGTAAGTTCATCAACTGGTTGAGTAGAGCTCCCTATTTTGTAATGTTTTGATGCCAGAACTGTTCTCTGGTTATGTATCAGATTTGAGACTTTCAGATTAATAGAAGTCAACCTCTATTCATATCTTTGTAAAAACTTTGCTAAAACACTCGGGCATGGAGGATCCAGTCGAGGGTTGTTATGTTGTTGTAATGTAGGTTTGATTGCAATGGTATCATGACCAGTTTTAGTCAGCTTCCTTGTGATATTTTCCCCTCTTACACTAAATGGCTCGAGCATGGAGGATCCAGTCGAGTTGTTGTAGCTACATGGCGATGTAGGTTTGATCATTGTGTTGTTGTGACTGTGTTTTTTGGACATATTTCAGTGTCTGAAGCTTGAGCTTAAGAGTGATATTGAGTCTGAGTTTTTCTTCTCTAAGTTGCTTGAAGGCTTGATGCCCATAATATTCTTGTCCACCTTTCTTACTAAGTCTTTGATTTTCTCACACTTAAACTCAATTCATTGACTGAAGTTAGTTGTGGCCCTCACTTCCCTATGAATTTCTTGTCCAGTTCTATGTTGAACATCATTCATATATTGATTTTTTTCCATTGACCTCCATTCATATAAAACCAACATCCACCAAACAATCTGATGGGTACTGGGCTTACCCTCTCCGCAATCAGAGGGTGACTTATGGTGCTAACATTCTTGGCGTCGTTGTCACGGACGAATTGAAGATTTTCCCTAGGTAGAATGACAACAAACTTTTGATTCTGAAGGTACATCAGACATCAGAACCTTTAAAGATTACGCTTGCACCTGGTGACTCTACTGTCTAGACTCCATTATTTCAGTTGTGTCTCTGAAAGGAAAACACACGAGGTCTACTCCGCAGTTTCTTCTGGCTACACCTGAAGCTGACCTAGAGAAGATTATCAAGAAAAGAAATCTTTCTCGAGAAGGATTTAGTTGCTGCACTAGATTGAAAATCTCCCTGGGAGAACGACAACGATCAGATCTGGCCTTTTGATGGTGAAAAATGACCAGACACATTCAGACTGCATAGCATTCACCTGGCGACTCTAAAATAAAAGACTTCACTAGGGAGGATCTTGTTGACAGAAATATGACCATACTGAAGGGGAAGACTAGGTATCAATTTATGAATTTGCTTCATGAAATCTTGTTTTTATTTATCAGCTCATTTCTCTCTTTCCCTTTACATATAGAGAGGATTATCCTCTGCTTTTTCTATTCAGATGATAATAAGACTTCCTTTATTTATCCATCCTTGGAGGAAGAAAACATGCCCTCTTCTTGTGTTGTAGATATCGATCTCTTGTCTTAACCTCTGCCTATTCATGAAAGTGAGATCTGTATTGCATCTCCTCTTGAAATTGATCACCCTTGTAGCCCCGAAGAGGTTGAAAATAATTCATAGTCTTCTCAAATCTTGTTACCCTTTTTTATTCATGTTGAGCCTTTCCATCAACTCGTTAATCCTCATGATCATCCCACTGCTTTTCAAACTAAAATCAGAAATAAGATGTTTAAACCTATGAGGCTATCATATCGCCTTAATCCTTATCCTCGTAATTCCTTTGAGTATCTTCCTTGGTTTTCTGGAGAAGACCATGTTATAGCTGAGAGGCACTTGGGGGCCTTTGAGAAATTTGTTGACCAGTTTGAGATTGTTCATGATGATGTTGCCTTGAGATTGTTATCAAACTCTTTGTTTGAAGATGTTGTTGTGTGGTTTAATTGTTTGGGAGTCGGTTCTATTGGTTCTTGGAGCGAGCTATGCAATGCATTTCTAAAGTGGTGGGGTGAGAACAAGTCCCTTGATCAGTATTGGTTTGAGTTTAATGCCTTGAGGAGAGGGGAAGAGGAATCCTTGGTTGTCTTCAACATGAGGCTTTAGAGTGTTTATCATAGTATGCCTGTGGGGATCAGATCCATAGATATTGTTGCCATGGTGTACTATGTCATGGCTCAGCATTCAGAGCGTGTCCTGCTCTCGAGAGAAAGGAAATATTTGTATTTAAGACACATGTTTGAAGATGTTGTAGAGGTCAAGGAAAACATCAGGGATAGAAAGTGGGTTCATAGGCAGGCATATCATGAAAATTTGCATGTACATGAGAAAGAAGACTGTCAATCTATTTCAGATTATGAGCAAGAACATAGTGAATATGAATCAGATCTAGAAAAACAACAAGGAGGTGGATGTGACTCACATTTGGAAACAGATCCTTCCGTATTTTCATATTCTATGGGTAGGAATGCATATCCATCTTATGATCATTTTCTGGAACATTTTGAGCATGTAGCAGTGGTTGATTGCATAGATAACTATACATTATTGGTTGATCATAGTTATGAAGTTTTAAATCCTGCTGCACCGTTATCTTATGATCATTCTTATGAAGAAGAGATTACAATTGTTGATGATTAAGAGTTGTTTTCAAAAGAACAGGGAAGTCTTTTATTTACAAGCAGAGAGGCATTCACAGAGGAGTAGCCTGGTCTTCTAAAGAAGCCATGATTCTATCACACGATTCATGATCCTATGGCTATATACATGGAATCGTATGTTTCATATTTTGAGGATTTCCAAGAGAATACCACGGAGCCTTTTCCTTTATACATTGAGGAAAAACATTGTGTGGAAATCCACCATTTTGTGCCTATAGAAGATAAAGAGAAAAGCTTTCCCATGGTTTTTGTTTATGATGATTATGATTATGATCCTTGGGAGAGTCATGAAGAAGAAGAGGAAAAAAAAATGTGCAGTTTGTATCATGCCCAGAGACTTCAAATGAGAAACCATCACCTGGGATTAGTCAGCCTACATCATCCGTTCACTCACCCATGCTTTCCAGAGATATTCAGCCATGTGTGAGAAGTTGTAAGATAGAACATGTTTTCTTTCACCAACCCAGTGGATTTTTTCACTTCTCTATGAACCTGTAAGAGATTACATGGAGTTTCATTTCCTTCATGTCTTGGAGCTACTCAGTTTTTTTCTGACTTCAGCACTAGGAGGAGAGATGGAAAACGTAATCATTTTTTTGTCATAGTTACATTGTTTTTATTTGAGCAGTGATAGAGTAAACAAAGTTGCAGCTAGGAAGTTGCTTGAATGGCTATGGTGGAAGTTTTCTTTCACCTAGAGCTTTGTAAAAATTGGTTAGTCTAGGAATGTACATAAATAAGCTCCTCCTGGAGCCCATGTGTTTTTTTTTTTTTTTTAGGATAGTGTGCTTGTCAGCTTTTATTTCTCAGCAGGATGTTTTTTAGCATGACTTCATAGCCCAACAGCTAAGGCAATTAGAATTGCTTGTTCTTGGAATCTCACAGGGAGAATTCCATCCCCTCTGGAGCCAAATGTTATCACATATAGTTGTAAAGGGAAGAAATTTGTCCAAGTTCGTGGTCTGCACAAGAAGCGTCAAAGAGCAGTGTCCATAACAGTCCATTTCAGGCTTGAAGTGCAAGCAGAAGGGTGAGATTAACTTCAACGGTGGAGATCAATCAGGGAAATTGATCGGTGACATTCTTTGTTTCAGGAGGTTAAAAGTTTCTCGAAATTTAGTTCCATAGCAAAGGACCAAGATCAAAGGTTGATAAAAGACTTAATTTGGGTCACAGATCTCATCGGGATAGATCGACGATTAAAAATAGTCACGGGAATCGGGAGTTCGAAATGTTGTTAAAGTTGTTCGTAAAATATCTAAACTCCCGAAACCTGAAATCAGCAGGAGTCATCCAATTCAGAGGGCCATGTGGCAGTAGATAAACTATTTTACATTTTTTAGAATAGGAGTTTCATTGGGATCAATGCGCAAGTTTCGCGCAGTGTGAACTCCCGAAACGTGAAATCGCGGAGCACTCGAAGAGTGGGCCCAGGGTCACAGCCCAAGGTCATGTGGAAAGCAAGTCCAGGAAGAAAAGTTGGTGCCCATAGCACAGATCTAGCCAAGGTGGAGTTCTAAATAAGAAATCGTTGTCGTCATATGCATAGCAGATCCGACCGTCGATCTAAGAGAGGTCATTTCGAAATATTGGGTAGCAGGCGATTGTAGTCATGCAACGTGAAAACCTCCGAAAGGCTAAATCGTGAAACGCCCAAGAGTTGAGCCCCAGGTCATGGCCCGAGGTCGAATGGATTGATAGAGAGAAGTTGCGCCAAAGGTTGAAAGTGCCCGTATTGGTCACAGAAGTAGATCTGCATGGCCTCGAGGCATCAGGATTCACTCGAGAATGTCGTGGGCACCGCTTGGAGCAGCTCCTTGAGCATTCAATCCTCATCCTGATCCCAATGGAAGTAGTTAATGAAAGTGGGGTGTTGGTTGAAGCCTCGACTCACCCCATAAATGGGAAGTATGGAGGAGTCGGACGTGGAAAACGGAGTTGTCAACCCTACAAGCAGTTTTTTTTGCAAGCCCATACTGATATGAGCTTGAGTCTGATAGAGAATTCATGTGCACAGTCTGACTGATAAGATGCAGCACCATGGAAGCTCGAGCATGCCTCTACTGTTGTTTACGAAATTTTTGAGTATATGTATGGAGTTATGTTATTTTGTAAGGTCATCAACTGGTTGAGAAGAGCTCCCTATTTTGTAATGTTTTGATGCCAGTACTGTTCTCTGGTTATGTATCGGATTTGAGACTTTCAAATTAAGAGAAGTCGACCTCTTTTCATCTCTTTGTAAAAAATGTGCTAAAACACTCGGGCATGGAGGATCCAGTCGAGGGTTTTTATGTTGTTGTAATGTAGGTTTGATTGCAGTGGTATCATGACCATTTTTAGTCAGCTTCCTTGTTATCTTTTCCCCTCTTACATTGAATGGCTCGGGCATGGAGGATCCAATTGAGTTGTTGTAACTGCATGGCGATGTTGGTTTGATGATTGTGTTGTTGTGATTGTGTTATTTGGACATATTTCATTTTCTGAAGCTTGAGCTTAAAAGTGATCTTGAGTCTGAGTTTTTCTTCTCCAAGCTGCTTGAAGGCCCAATGCCCATAGCAGTCTTGTCCACCTTTCTTACTAAGTCTTCCCTCTGGTCACACTTAAACTCAATTCACTAACTGAAGTTAGTTGTGGACCTCACTTCCTTGTGCATTTCTTGTCCATTTCTCTGTTGAACATCATTCATATATTGATTTTTGTCCATTGACCTCCACTCATATAAAACCAACATCCACCAAAAAATATGATGGGTACTAGGCCTACCCTTTTCGCAATCGGAGGGTGACTTCTGGTTCTAACAGATAGGACCAGACAATAGACACAAGACCACATTTTCTACATAATGTGGATCATTTCAGTATACAGTTATGCCATTTGGGTTGAAGAATGCACCAGCAAGTTTTTCAAGAGTAGTAGTAGCATCTTTCATAAGTTTTTGGAAGTATATTTAGATGATTGTGTTATGTTTGTTTCATCACTTGGGTGAGAAAAACAATGACACTTGCATGCCTAGTTGGGCCTGCTAGACAAGAAAGAAGTTCATGAGTGGGTTAAACAATCCAAACGCATGTAATAAACAAATAAACAAACTAAAACAACTAAGAAAACAAAAAACTAGAATGCATAAGAAACTTAAAACCATATACAATCAACCAATGACCAAGATAATGCCACCAATGGATAACTATATTAGTTGGAAAAACACCATAGAGAAAAATGAGGAGTTATGGGTCCCCTCTTCTTCCTTGGGAGGGCTCTTGAGTTCCCTAATGGAGAGCTCTTCTTACAATGGAAGAAAAATGGCAAATGATGAAGAAAATCAATGCCTATTCCCTCAAGAGGTGAGTGGAATGGCCTATTGCAATGATGAATACTCCAAGGATAAAAGAGGATTCCCAAGGGAGAATTGAGGAAGCATAACAATACTATGAAGATCTTGGTTTTTTATTGCACCCATGGCTTTCATTTATAGCATTTCTTCAAGGTAA
>JASDQU010100649.1:157872-182951 GCA_032191745.1 Picea mariana | reverse complement strand
TCTCCTTCAAAATATCCATACTCTTCTAGCATTCGCCATTCCACTGGTACTTAGTATCCTTCTTCAACAACTTCTCCATTAGCGTGGTGATATGTGCATATCCATTTATGAATTTTATATAATACCCTATATGGACCAGTGTACTCTTCAATTGATGCACTAAATTTGGTGGTGGTAAGTTAACTATGACAACAATTTTAGCAGGATCCACCAATAGACCTTGTTTCCACACCACATTCCCTAACAGTATCCTAAACAGAGCACTGCAAATATAATTTATAATATTTAAAGATATCTAATATTATCTACATCTATCCAACATCATCCTTAATACTTCAACATGATCTTTTATCAAACTGAACATTGTCCAGTCATCCAAGTAAACTTCTAAATTTGTGAAGAAAGTCCTTGAAGGTTGCTACTACTACTCTTGAAAAATTGGATGGTGCATTCTTCAATCCAAATGGCATAACTGTATACTGAAATGAACCCCATTGTGTGGAAAATGTTTTCTTCTACCTATCTTATGTCGTGATCCTTATCTGATGATAACCTGAAAATGTGTTTGTAAAAGAATAAGCTTCTTGGAATCCTACATTCTCCAAAAGTTCGTCTGTAAATGGGGTAGGAAGAGGATCATGTAGGAAATCATCATTAATTTTTCTCAAATATACACAAATCTTGATCCCTCCTTGCTTATTTTCTTGCACCACCATGGGACTGTTCCATTTTGACTCTTCTATAGGTTCTATCCATCTTCTAGCATTTTATCAATTTATGTCTTTAACTTCTCTTTGTATATTGGATTTAATCTATACGACTTCTATCTGATAGGTATTTATTACGAATTCAATCATATTTTCATCTCTCTTATCTCTCCTACTATCCCCTTCATCTATGAGAATGTTGTTGGGAATAAGTCATTGTACTTGCACAGTAATTCTATGATCCTTTCTACTATCTGATTATCCCAATAATCTTCAATACCGGTCATCTTTGGGTTTTTTACAGCTCCAGTATTTACCTTTTCTATCTTTAATGGTGTAACATAATATTACAAATCTAGCTTGGGGCCGTCTACTTTCCTTTCACCTTGAACTTCTGGGATCTAAATATTGCATGAGTTATTGTGTGCTAGTTCTTCTACTTCTGTGACATGATAACTATTGATGATTGTAGCTATGTGAGACATTCTCTAGCTTACAAACCTATGAGATGTGGATCATAGCAGCTATGTGAGTCTTTCTCCATATTACAAACCTAAGAGAAATCCCCTAAGAAGGGTACGTGGTTCCTAACTGAGATAGAGTTGGAACGTAGAGATTACCTCCTCCATTCAGAGAGTTGAGAATAACTCCAAATGATTATCCAGTGGGAAAGGTGATCTGTTGAGTTAGACGTGTCTGTGGCTAAGAACAAGGTGAACATGTGAAATCCCAAAGTGTTGGGTGCATCGTTGTGTCAACAGAAATGAATATGATGTATTAGCCTCCTCTGAGAAGAAGATTTGACAAGAAACTCCAGATGATTCTCCCGTGTGAGGCAGTGGGAAATCAAATCTGTAGAGTGGACGTGTTTGTGGATGAGCGTAGGTGAACGTGTGAAGATATGGTTCTTTTGTGTAATGTAGTGAGCTAGATATATGGACATCCCTATGGATGTGCCCCTAGTGGATGATCACTAGTGGGTGTATCATATCCCTTGTTATATTGTACAAGAGTCCGACCTGCCTGTAACCCTAATTGTAATGTAAAGGGTACAGGTCGACCCCACCTTAATGTGATTGTTAATTAATGTAAAAGATAATTAATCTGGTTAATATTAATTATATTATCATCTAGTGAGGTCGACCCTATTGTGCCAATAGACACTTTTTTTGACAGGTTCAGGTTAGTATAAGTAAAGGTAAATTCCCCATTGAGGAATCATATCTTTCATTTGAGTTTGGAAATTTCAGCAAGTACACTTCTTTGGGAAAAGTGCACACCTCTCTTGGGTTCTATATTTCTAGGGTTTGAGATCCCTCTTGTGTGCTAGGGTTTATCTTGGTGGTGAATTTATTTCTCTTGAGGAATATAGCAAAGGATTTGTCTGGGTTTTCTTCCCTTGTTGAGACGGGTTTCCCAGGATACTTCTTGTGTTCTTGTGCATGGTTCTTCTTCTGGTGATCTTGGTTGCTGCAACATTTATGATTATGATTAAATGCTAAAAATGGAATTAAATTCATGCTTAACCTATATTATTGAAAAATCAACATGGTATCAAAGCATAGGTCTTGTAAGAACCCATTGCACATGCATCCACCAAGTCTCATATCACCTTTTATAGAACCGTATGACCCTTCTAGGGTTTCCAGAAAATTCCATATGGCCTTCCTTTCAGTGGTGATTCAACCCTTAATACTTGGAAGTTGGTGCTAATTTTGGCATATAAGAGTACGACCTCTTCCAACCCATCTCTAGAAGATCTCAAAATGAAATTATGAGAAATTTTGATTTTTGGCCCTAAGGTTTCTAGGGTGCCGAAATTTCCTGTAGAATATAAATTCTATATTTCTAAAGAAATGTTTTCCTAGATCGGCACGAATCCCTATGACATTATTAAATTTATTTCTGGAAGTCATAATTCCAATATAATCTAAGGTTTCTAATTCAACCTATTCATTAGGTTTTCAAAATCCAGTTGGCGAGAATTTGAAGAAACAAATCAAATGAAGAATAAAGCATTAGTAGAATATAGGATGGATGGAGAAAGAAACTTCAGCTTATGGAAATCATGGCTTCAATTCACCCTTGAATAATATGACCTCTTGGATGTGGTAACTAAAACCCTACCAGCCATAGCTACAGATATGGAGAAGAAGATAATAAAGGAAGAAAATGTCAAAGCAAGAAAATTAATCATCTACTCAGTAAGAGACCACCTCTTACCTCAGATTGCCAACCTAAAGACAACCTATGATATGTATGAAGCTTTAAAAGGAATGTTTGAAAGTGACAACACCCTCATATCTCTAACCTTAAAGAGCTGACTTCAAAGTACCAATATGACGAAGGGTGACTCAATTTCCATCTTCTTTATGAAGTTATCATAGATTAAAGAAAAACTAAAGACCATCGGGGAAATCATGTCTGAGAGATAACTTGTCTTAACCACTCTCCATAATCTTCCAAAATCATGGGATCCTTTCATTTAGAGTATTAGTGGAAGAGAATCTCTAAAAACCTTTTATCATCTATGGACAGATTGTACTAAAAAAGAACTTAGAATTAGAAATAGAGGAGTGGAAGATTCCTCAGAAGAAAATCATGCTCTTGCACTTCATACAAATAAAGGAGGAAAATTCAAAATAAATTTCAGGCAAACATTTAAAGGTGAAAATTCTTCATCAAATACAGGTTATCAAATAAGAGATGTTTCAGAAATCCAGTGCTTCAGATGTGACAGTTATGGACACTATGCAAGAAATTGTCCAACCAAGAAAAAGGGAAGATAATATGCTTCCACCGCTGACATTGATCCAGACCCAAATCAAAAGAATGAAGAAAAGAGAGAGGAGAAGTACTTCCGCTAAAACTAAAGTATGACTACAAACCAGGTAAACCAATTGATTTCAAATGTTATAGTTGATTGCATTTTTTGAATAAATCCCTAGTATGGGAAACCTCAAAGACTTGGATCATTTTCCCTAGTACAGGAGTCCAAACCATATTGATTGATTAGTATGAGAAAATCAGAGATGTTGTCCTTAAAAGGAAGAGATATCGACTCAAAGAAACCCAGAGAATCTCAAATGAAGATTGACAATAAAACAATACCTTCTCCCCGTTCAGTTATGAAGACACCTTATTGATGTTGAGCCTCCTTGACTTAGAGAAGTCACATGACAACATGTATGGAAAGATGCCATAACAAGAATAATACCAGAATATCTTAAAGAATGATGCATAAGATATTATGCATAAACCAAAAAGGAAGTCTGTAGTAACTTCCAAGTTGATCTATAATATCAAACATGCAGTTGATGGAAGTTTTTAGAAATAAAAAACAAGTTCTATAGCCAGAGGTTTCTCACAAACAAAGGGAGTTGTCTATGATGAGACACTTGATCCAGTAAACCCGATACACTTCCATTCATACTACCATCCATGAGTTGGAAACTATATCATATAGATAAATTCTTGATGAGTTTGGACTTCAGCAAGAGTATTGCTAATCCAAACCTATATCATTACAGTGTTAATGACAAGAGCTTGATTTTGATGACTTATTCAGAAAATGATGTTGTTGGATAAAAGAAATACTTGACTTTTGAATTAGAGATGAAGAATCTGAGAATAATTCACTACTTCTTGAGACAAGAAGTATGACGGAGGAACAATGATATTTTCCTGAGTTAAGGAAAATATACAGTGAAAATATTAAGGAATTTCAAGTATGATAGAATGCAAAATCCACCGTGATGGATTGATGATGATTCAGACGAGACTGATCCATAGTTGATTGGATCATTGATGTATCTGGTTAACACCAGACTTGATTCATGCCATGCAATGAATGTTCTTAGTCATTTCATGAGTCAAACCGAGAGAGACTCACTAGACAACAACAAAACATGTATTAAGATATATATGAGGCACAATTGGATATGGCCTGAGACACGCCTTCAATGTGAACTTGAGTTTGTAGGATATGTCGATTCATATTGAGAAGAAATTACAATAAACCGGAATAGCACATCCGATTTATGTTCTACCATGAAATTTGTCATGTTTTCTTGATGCAACAAGAAACAAAACTATGTGGCCTTGAGCGCACTAGAGACAAATTATATAGCAATGAGTGTATGAAGCAATGTGGCTTCACAAGCTTCTAACAGATTTACTTGACCATGAGATGGATCCTATGATTATAACCAAGAGCCATGTATAAATCTCCTTGACAACCCAATGATTTCTAATAAATCGAAACATGACAAGATGAAATATCCTTATATCATAGATATGATCATACACATGCAGTACCTTCCTACACATGAGCAGATTACAGACATCTTCACAAAACTAACTTGGTGAAGAATGCCTTCCTATTTGAGAGGGAGTATTGATGACTCCAACCAAGACAAAATTCATAGTACATCCGTGTGATACTTGGCATGATGAATAATGCCTCCCTAGCTGAGAGGGAGTGTTGATGATTGAAACTATGTGAGACATTATCCATCTTACAAACCTGTGAGATGTGGATCATTGCACCTATGTGAATCTTTATCTAGCCTACAAAACTGAGAGAAAGCACCTAATAAGGGTATGTGGTTCCTACCTGAGACAGAGTTGGAACGTAGAGATGACCTCCTCGATTCAGAGAGTTGAGAAGAACTCCAAATGATTATCCAATGGGAAAGGTGATATGTTGAGTTAGACATGCCTGTGGATGAGCATAAGGTGAACATGTGAAATCCCAAAGTAATGAGTGCATCATCATGTGAATAGAAATGGAGATGATGTGTTATCCTCCTATGAGTAGAAGAGTTTATGAGAAACTCCAGATGATTCTTCTGTGTGAGGCAGTGGGAAAGAAGATTTGTAGAGTGGATGTGCTTGTGGATGAGCACATGTGAACGTGTGAAGATCTGGATCTTCTATGTAATGTAGTGAGCTAGAGATATGGACATCCATATGGATGTGCCCCTAGTGGATGATCATTATTGGGTGTATCATATCCCTTTCTATATTGTACAAGAGTCATACATTCCTGTAACCCTAATTGTAATGTAAAGGGTACAAGTTGGCCCCACCTTAATGTGATTGTTAATTAATGTAAAAGATAATTAATCTGGTTAATATTAATTATATTATAAGCTAGTGATGTCGGCCTTGTTGTGCCAATAGACACTTATGTTGACAAGTTCATGTTAGTATAAGTAAAGGTAAATTCCCCATTGAGGAATCATAGCTTTCATGTGAGTTTGGAAAATTAAGCAAGTACACTTCTTTGGGAAAAGTGCACACCTCTCTTGGGTGCTAGAGTTCTAGGGTTTGAGAACCCTCTTGTGTGCTAGGGTTTATCTTGGTGGTTAAGGTATTTCTCTTAAGGAATATAGAAAAGGATTTGGTTGGGTTTTCTTCCCTTGTTGAGAATGTTTTCCCAGGATACTTCTTGTGTTCTTGTGCATGGTGCTTCTTCTTGCGATCTTGGTTGCTGCAACATTTATGATTATGGTTAAATGCTAAAAATGGAATGAAATTCATGCTTAACATAGATTATTGAAACATCAACATGGTATCAGAGCATAGTTATTGAAATAACCCATTGCACAAGCATCCATCAAGTCTTATCTCACCTTTTACAGAACCTTATGGCCCTTCTAGGGTTTCCAGAAAATTCTGTACAACCTTCCTTTCAGTAGTGATTCAACCCTTAATACTTGGGCATTGGGGATACTTTTGGCATATAAGAGTATTGCCTTTTCCAATGCATCTCTAGAAGCTCTCAAAATGAAATTCTGAGAAATTTTTATTTTTGGCCCTAGGGTTTCTAGGGTGTCAAAATTTCCTATTGAATATTAATTCTAGATTTCTGAAGTAACATTCTCTTGAATCAACAAGAATCCTTGTGACACTATTAAATTGATTTTTGGCAGTCATAAGTCCAATATAATCCAAGTTTTCTAATTCAAACTAATCATTAGGTTTTCAAAATCCAGTTGGAGAGAATTTGAAGAAACCAATCAAATGAATAATAGAGCATTAGTAGAATATAGGCTTGATGGAGAAAGAAACTTCAGCTACTTCAAATCAAGGTTTCAAGTCACCCTTGAAGAATATGACCTATTGGATGTGGTAAATAAAACCCTACTATTCACAACTATAGATATGGAGAAGAATATAAGAAAGGAATAAGATATCAAAGCAAGAAAATTAATCATCTACTCAGTAAGAGACCACCTATTACCTCAGATTGCCAACCTAAAGACAACCTATGATATGTATGAATCTTTAAAAGGAATGTATGAAAGTGACAACACCCTCAGATCTCTTCACTTAGAGATCCAACTTCAAAGTACCAAGATGATGAAGGGTGACTCAATTTCCATCTTCTTTTTGAAGTTATCATATATTAAAGAACAGCTAGAGACCATTGGGGAAATCATGTCTGGTAGAGAACTTGTATTAACCACTCTCCAAAATATTCCAAAATCGTGGGAGCCTTTCATTCAAAGTATCAGTGGAAGAGAATCTCTACCAACCTTTGATCGTCTATGGATAGATTGTACTCAAGAAGAACTTAGACTTAGAAATAGAGGAGTGGAAGATTCCTCAGAAGAAAATCATTCTCTTGCACTTCATACAAAGAAGGGAGGGAAATTCAAAAGAAATTTCAGGAAAACATTTAAGGGTGAAAATTTTTCATCAAATCTAGGTTATCAAAGAAGAGATGTTTCAGAAATCCAGTGCTTCAGATGTGATAGTTATCGACACTATGGAAGAAACAATCCAACCAGAAAAAAGAGAAGACAGTATGCTTCCACCACTGACATTGATCCAAACCCAACTCAAAATAATGAAGAAAAGAGAGAGGATAAGTACTTCCTATAAAACTAAAGCATGACTAAAAACCAAGTAAACCAATTGATTTCAAATGTTATAGTTGATTACATTTTTTGAATAAATCCCTAGTATGGGAAACCTCAAAGACTTGGACCATTATCCCTGGTATGGGAGTCCAAACCATATTGATTGATTATTATACTAGAAAATCATAGATGTTGTCCTTAAAATGAAGAGATATGCATTCAAATAAACCCAAAGAATCTCAAATGAAGATTGACAGTAAAACAATACCTTCTCCCCCTTCAACAGTTCAGAGGGAGACATACATTATTCCAGTTGATCCAGTTTCTTCAGTTGATATGGTCAAAGATATTGTAGTAACGCATAAATGACCTACCTAGAATCACTCTTCAATAAGAAAATAAAACATACAATCCTCTCAAGGCACATCCCGAGAAAGTAAAATAGGTCTTCAAATCTATCCTTCAGTTATGAAGACACCTTATTGATGTTGAGCCTCCTTGACTTAAAGAATTCGTAGGAGAACAAGTATGGTAAGATTCCATAACAATAAGAATACCATAATATATTAAAGAATGATCCATAATATATTATTCAGAAACCAGAAAGGAAGTCTGTAGTAACTTCCAAGTTGATCTATAAAATCAAACATGCCATTGATGGAAGTGTTTATAAATACAAAACAAGATCTATAGCCAGTGGTTTCTACAAATAGAGGTTGTTGTCTATGATGAGACACTTGATCTAGTAAACCTGATACACTTGCATTCATACTACCATACATGAGTTGGAAACTATATCAGATAGATAAATTCTTGATGAGTTTGGACTTCAACAAGAGTATTTCTAATCCAAAACTATATCATTACAATGTTAATGATGAGAGCCTGATTTTGATGACTTATTCAAAAAACCTTGTTGTTGGATACAATAAATCCTTGAATTCTAAATTAGAGATGAAGAATTTGAGAATAGTGCACTACTTCTTGAGACAAGAAGTATGACAGAGGAAAAATGAGATTTTCCTGAGTTAAGGAAAATATACAATGAAAATATTAAAGAAGTTCAAGTATGATAGAATGCAAAATACACCATGATGGATTGATGATGATTCAAACGAGACTGATCCACAGTTGATTGGATCACTGATGTATCTAGTTAACACCAGAATTGATTCATGCCATGCAATGAATGTGCTTAGTCATTTCATGAGTCAAACCGAGACAAACTCACTAGAAAACAACAAAACATGTATTAAGATATATCTGAGGCACAGTTGGATATGGCCTGAGACATGCCTTTAGTGTGAAATTGAGTTTGCAGGATATGTCGATTCAGATTGATAAGAAATTAAAATAAAATAGAAGAGCACATCTAGTTGATGTTCTACCATGTAATTTTCCATGGTTTCCTGATGCAACAGGAAACAAAACTTGGTGGCCTTGAGAACACTAGAGGTAGAGTATATAGCGATGAGTGTACGAAACAATGTGGCTTCACAAGCTTCTAATAGATTTACTTGACCATGAGATGGATCTTATGATGATAACCAAGAGCCGTGTATGAATATCCTTGAGAACCCAGTGATTTATGATAAATCAAAACACAACAAGATGAAATATCCTTATATCAGAGATATGATCGTACACATGTAGTACCTTCCTACACATGAGCAGATTACAAACATATTCACCAAACTAACTTGGTGAAGAATGCCTTCCTAGTTGAGAGGGAGTATTGATGACTCCATCTAAGACAAAATTCAGAGTACATCCATGTGAGACTTGGCATGATGAATATTAATGCCTCCCTAACTGAGAGGGAGTGTTGATGATTGCATCTATGTGAGACATTCTTTAGCTTAAAAACCTGTGATATGTGAATCATTGCAGCTATGTAATTCTTTCTCTAGCTTACAAACCTGAGAGAAAGTGCCTAAAAAGGGTACATGGTTCCTACCTGAAACAAAGCTGGAAGATAGATGAGCTCCTCCATTCAAAGAGTTGAGAAGAACTCCATATAATTATCCAGTGGGAAAGGTAATCCATTTAGTTAGACATACCTGTGGCTGAGCACAAGGTGACCATGCGATATACCAAAGTGTTGGGTGCATCATCATGTGAACATAAATGAAGATGATGTATTAGCCTCCTCTGAGTAGTAGAGTTGACGAGAAACTCCAGATGATTCTTCTGTGTGAGGCAGTGGGAAAGAAGATCTGTAGATTGGATGTGCTTTTGGACGAGCACAGGTGAATGTGAGAATATTTGGTTCTTCTATGTAATCAAATGATCTAGAGATATGGACATCCCTATGGATGTGCCCCTAGTGGATGAGCACTAGTGGGTGTATCAGATCCCTTGCTATATTGTACAAGATTCTGACCTTCCTGTAACTCTAATTGTAATGTAAAGGGTATAGGTCGGCCCCACCTTAATGTGACTGTTAATTAATGTAAAAGATAATTAATATGGTTAATATTAATTATATTATAAGCTAGTGAGGTCGGCCCTATTGTGCCAATAGAAACTCATGTTGACAGTTTCAGGTTAGTATAAGTAAAGGTAAATTCCCCATTGAGGAATCATATCTTTCATGTGAGTTTGGAAATTTTGGCAAGTACACTTCTTTGGGAAAAGTGCACACCTCTCTTGTGTGATAGAGTTATAGGGTTTGAGCACCCTCTTGTGTTCTAGGGTTTATCTTGGTGGTGAAGGTATTTCTCTTGAGGAATATAGCGAAGGATTTGGTTGGGTTTCTTCCCTTGTTGAGAAGGGTTTCTCAGGATAATTCTTGTGTTCTTGTGCATGGTGCTTCTTCTTGTGATCTTGGTTGCTGCAAAATTTATGATTATGGTTAAATGATAAAAATGGAATTAACTTCATGCTTAACCTAGCTTATTGAAAAATCAACAATAACAATGTAGTAATGGTTTAACTATTTGTTTAGCATGCTTCTGAGATACTGGAACTATTTCAAACTCTGGTTCTTAAAATATCTTGTCTCTTACCACTTTTAGTATTATATCAATCTCTGGACGGTCATGTTCAAAGGAAAATGTAACTACAAAGTTCTGATGTATTTCTTCCCAGTTAACAGTTTCTCTATGTTGTTCCTATTATGTGTACCAGTTCTTCGAAATGCCTTCTTGTGTGACATTAAAATGGTGTGTCCATTCTTCTCATGGTATTAATCTCCATTGAACCATGCACCTTTCTACATGTTCTTTGGGTTGTCCAAATCCTTCATATTTCTCTTCATATTTATGCTCCTATTCTGCGTTGAATCTGATGTGTAGTAACCTTTTTCACTGGAACCAATTGTTGATATTTTCCTTGTGTGTACCCCACCATCTTGTAGGTGTAGATTTTAAAGAAATATATAAAGCTGGTAATCTATGATTTTCCATAACCTCTACCTCACATTTCATTAAAAATTCTTCTAAATCATTTAAACCATAAAAAGTAGGAGGTTCTCTTACCTCTGTACCAACCCATCTCAATGTGCATGTCATTCTGACACATATTCTAGTAGATAATTCATGTAATCATTTTTTCTAGTTTTCCAGTCCTGTGTCAAAGTATGAAACACAATAACTAATACTCCTCCAACTGAGCATTCCATCTGCAGTTGGGTTGATATAATCTTCTTCGCATCTGGTAGTTCTGTATATCTGGTTCACATATTTTGTCAGGATATTATATGTAGGTTCTACATACCTTCCTCCTTCTGAGGGATCTGATGGAGCAATAACTTTGTATTCTCCATAAACAAATATAATCTTTCTTTTCATCAAGTTGATAATATCCTGGTTATCAAAGGCCCAATCCAGACCCAACAGTGCTAGATATGGTGAAGTATTGTCCACTATGTCAATGAATTAAAAATCATCCATGGTACGTGCACCATATAGATCTACTGGAATCCCCTTCAACCTTCCTATTGGCACCACTATGTGTTGATTTTCCAACTTCAACTAAATAAATGAATACCCCAATTGTGGTTCTCCCATAGATTCCCAAGTTTTCTTTAGCAGAGCATTGACTTCAGATCCTAAGTCTAGTATAATATCCCCCTTTTTTGAAATCTCCTATGTTAGCATTCAATCTAAATTCCCTACTAGTTCTTATTTTCTTTCAGACCCGATTTAATCTGCCTACCCCTTCTTCCCCAGGGTTACACTTTTCTAAAAATTATGCAATAATTATAAGGAATTTTTATCACTCAACAATTTGACAAAAGATACCAAAATGTTTCTTAAGTTACTTACTTGTTCTGAAGATTGCTCCTAATGGTTTGGTCAAAAAATGAAGGCATTCCATAGAATGGTATCTCATATATTGGATTTGTTCCTGAAGTGGAAGCAATATTTTCCTTCAAGATCTCTTGTCTAGCTCCTTTGAATATCTCTTTCTCTTTGCACACATCAAAATTCTATTCAGGTGTTATGTTCTTTCTAACCCACTGGTACTGGTCCCAATCCTTCTTGGCTATATCTTCTCCTATATTGGCTCCACTTCTAGTCACTAAGTGATGTAGGATCATCACTCCACCTCATCACGTGCCATTTGATTAACACGCATGGTGTGCATTCAAGGAAGGGAGAGGCATCGCCCTCTCATTTTGCCTCGAGAATCAAAAGGATAATCCAGGCATTTAATGATGAAAATATGGAAGAGCCAAGTTGTGATTTCACACAAGTTGGAGATAAGGTCACCATTAAGTGGTTGATGGTAGGAGGGATCTGCATCTGATTTGGAGCATATTTCCATCATTGTAATTCTCCCATTAGACATGCGTTTTGAATGTTTATTTGACACCACTAGTTTAGCTTGGAGGGAAGCCCATAGATCCCCTCTTGTATAAATATTTGTATTGTTTCCAAGTAGAGTAGTTGTAGGGTTCTGAAATTTGAGGAAAAACCATAGTAATCCAAGTTAGGGAGGTTCATGAGAGCCAAGAATCAGTCACAGTCCGGACTCAAATATTTGTAATTTGATATTTTTCCATTAATAGAAAATGATAGTTTTTCCTATTATCAATTTCTGTGTAATGGATGTTGTGTTATGAATGTCATTTGTATTCATTTGAGTTGTAGATGAATGTTAGAAATTGTCTGCAGGTATAGAGATACAGTTTTCTATCTGTGATTGTGTCGGATTAGGTCTATTTCTCTAGGATAAGTGCAAGGAGTGAGCGACAGAGGGTGGAAACTATGTGAGTTGATGCAAGGAGCATGTGTCTGAACTCAGTGGAGTCAGAAGAGAAATTTCCAGGAGGGCATACCAGATTAATTCATATACTCAAGAGGAAATTTCAAGGTGGTTAAGTACCTTAGAAAGAAATACTATGGAGGAGGAGACACAGTCCAGAGTTACCGAGCACTTTGAAACACTTTTCCAGGAGGGCATAGAGCAAGTATGAGAGTCTACAAGAGAAACATGATTGGAAGTGTTGGAATCCTTAATAGAATCCCAGAGTTGCTGAAAACTCTAAGGAAGGAAGGCTTTGCAAGAGTGCATCGACAAAGGAAAGGAGATGCCTTAAGATTCTCAGGTAGGCTAAGGGAGAATTCATTGAAG
The DNA here is from genome assembly GCA_032191745.1 of Picea mariana. Taxonomy (NCBI): domain Eukaryota; kingdom Viridiplantae; phylum Streptophyta; class Pinopsida; order Pinales; family Pinaceae; genus Picea; species Picea mariana. The sequence continues at coordinate 169,795 of JASDQU010100649.1, read as the reverse complement.
AACTGAGTCGAGTGCAAGGAGTGCACCAAGGAGACTATATTCCATCTTGCAAGCTCATGGAGGAAGAGTGTAAGCTTCCAAGAGGGAAAGAGGAGAAACTTCACCGAAGGACGTAGAGGAATAGAGAAACTTGAAGGTTTTCAAGCTGAGAAAAGTCGCAGAAGAGTCACAAAGTCGCTAAGTGTGAAAAGGATTTGAGGACTTTTCAAATTCTAGAAGGCCACAAATTCATCCATCATCTAAGTAGACAAGTGGAAGTAGATCTGAGATTTCCAGGATTTGGACTTCGGAAGAGTTGCAAGGAGAGAAATTCAAACTTCATGAAAGTCAAAGTGTGGAGTGACTCTGGAGTGTTGTATCTAGGAGGACGCGTGGAGGAGATCCATGTATTTCGGAGGAAGAATCCTTCGAAGAAAAATCAAGAAGAGAATACTCAAAGAGCTAGGAGCTGAAGCAATCCTAGCCTTCCATTGAGAAAGGACACATGGAAAGAGATCAATGGTTCGTTGATTCGTAAATTGGGAGAAGTAGAGTTGATAGAAGAGAGGACTCGTGAAGTCCGAACTTGCGATTCAATCGCAATCATCAATCGAAAGGAGAACATGGACCGTAGATTTGGTCCTGGAGAATTCGTTGATTCGGGAATCGAGGAAAAGGCAACAAGTAGTTCGTGAAAGTCTCAAAGCATGGGGTCACGAAGGCAGCTAGCCACAGTCGTCGTTTGTGGTCATATCAAGGAGGGATCCTAGCATGGAGAGTTAGTGTCTGTTGGCATTGAGATTTTAAAAGCACTAAGGAGAGGTTCTGTGGGTGCCACACAACCTGCACCGAGAAGGTGGAAGGGCCTGTGTCAAGTTAACCTGGTTCCATTTGGAGCCCGACGAACCATTTGATTCGATGACTTGAATGATCCTAGATCGAGAGGTCGCACAACCCCTTAGGAGAGGAAAATTGGGTGGGGTATGCATCAAGTGTTATTAGAGTGGTATCAGAGCCTAATTTTATTCTCAGGTGGAAAGAAGGAGATAAAGAAGATACTCTGATACTAGGAGTATCAAATCTAATGCAGAATTGATTTATGTAGGCAGGAGAGATGGAGTGTGATACTCTGTTGAAGTTTTTGCAAGGTGTGGAGAAGACAATAAACAACCAGGTGGGTTGTCGGTGAAGAAAGATGGTCATTGGAAGTCATGAATATGGTCGAGGAGAGGTCTTCGCACAGAAAATCAAAGCGGAGATAGACAAGGAGCTCAGTGAAATTCGAGCCCATATGGAGATGCTAGAATTCAAGATGCAGTAGGAGACAAAGGTGTGTTGGAGGTATGAATGGCCTTTGAAGAGGACAACTAAGTGGCATGTTTAGAATTTGTTGGCTAGAGGGCAGCAATAGGTGTTAAAAAGGTGGTTGAGGTATCCTTAAAATCTCAGTGAAGAGGGAAAGATATCTAGCAAAGGTCTCACAGGTTTCTAGGTGAGCAATGTGAAGGGATCAGTGGATCTTGTAAACTTCCAGGTGGACAGAGGAGACATCCCAAATTTCCAAGTGGGAAAGGGGGACGAGGTGATCTCAGCCGAGAGTTCGCATTAGGGGGTGTTGAGAGGTGAAGAGGAAGAAAAATAAATACCTCACTCAGGTGAAGATTCATGTGGAACTACAATCCACGGGGATGAATAAGATGACAAGTTGGAAACTTTTATCACAATGGAGAAGGATCAGAGGACCATTCTGATCATTGGAGGATTCAAGATATTCCTACCAAGTGGCTGAGGAGAGGCTAGCACATATGTTGCAAATGTGACAGAAGGATAGAAAGTTGTGACTTTCATGGTGGAGGAACAGATATTGAAGTCTGTCCCAATAGAAGGAGAACACCCAGTTGGATTACTCATCCAGTGGGAAATGGATTTAAAGGCACTGGAGGATTCGTTAGATAGTCTGGAACCAGAAAGTGGTTTCCATAATATATCCATTCCATAGAATACACACCAGCACGAGTCGCAACTGGAGGAAGCTGGAAGGGCACCAGCCAAAGCACTAACATGGGTCAATCTGTCAAAATAAATAGATGACCAGAAGCCTAGCAATGAGAAGTCTGCAGAAGTGGAGGCTGCAATGGAGTGGAAAACTAAGACCATAACAAATGAAGGAGATAACTTGGGAGATTGAAGTGATTTACCCATTGACAAGGAAGAAGTGCAGCAAGCTAGTCTGCAAAAGAAGAGCCAGCCAATGGAGCAGTTGGACGAGGTGATTAACGAAATAAGGAAGTTGATGTTGGGGTCAGCAGAAGGAGCAGTTAGCAAAGAGAAACTGGATAGAAGGAAAACTGTACGAGCAACAGGGATGATGCAACAACAGCGGAGCAGAGGAGTAGAAAGATAGCTCCAAGAGAAAGTTTGGGATCCAGGAGGATTTCAACCGAGCTGGATAGCTCATGAGAAGGAGCTCATGATTTTTATTGTTGTGGAGTATGATGTAGGAGCATCTCTCCAACTCAGCATGTTCCAGTCGATTAACATGCATGGTGCACATTTAAGGAAGGGAGAGGCACTGCCCTCTCATTTTCACTCGAGAATCAAAAGCATAATTGAGGCATTCAATGATGACAAGTTGGAAGAGACAAGTTGTGCTTTCGCACAAGCTGGAGATAAGGTCACCATTAAGTGGTTCATGGTAGGAGGGATATGCATCTGATTTGGAGAATATTTCCATAATTGCAATTTTCCCATTAGATAGGTGTTTTGAATGGTGATTTGACACCACTAGTTTATCTTGGAGGGAAGCCCGTCGAGCCCCTCTTGTATAAATCTTTGTATTGTTTCCAAGTAGAGTAGTTGTAGGTTGTTGAAATTTGATTAAAAACCATAGTAAGCCAAGTTAGGGAGGTTAATGAGAGTCGAGACTCAGTCACAGTCCAGACTCAAATAAAAATTGTAAAGATTGAAGAAAAGTAAAAGAGTGAATGTCAACTGAAATGAGAGATTGAAGAAAATAAGTTGTAATCTAATATTTTTCCATTAATAGAAAATGACATCTTTTCCTGTCATCAATTTATGTGTAATGGATGTTGTGTTATGTTATGAATTTCATTTGTATGCATTTGAGTTGTAGATGAATCTTAGAAAACATCTACAGGGATAGTGATATAGTTTTCTATCTGTGAGTGTGTCAGATTAGGTATGGTTCTCTAGGATAAGTGCAAGGAGTGCATGACAAAGGGTGGAAAATCTGTGAGAAAATGCAAGGAGTGTGTGTCTGAACTCAGTGGATTCAGAAGAGAAATTGCCAGGAGGATATACCAGACTAATTCATAGACTCAAGAGGAAATTTCAAGGTGGTTAAGTACCTTGGAAAGAAACAATGTGGAGGAGGAGACACAGTCCAGAGTTACTGAACACTCTGAAATGATTTTCCAGGAGGGAATAGAGAAAGTACAGGAACATACAAGAAAAACACGATTGGAAGTGTTGGAATCCTTAAGAGAATCCCAGGGTTGTTGAACACTCTGAGGAAGGAAGAATTTGCAAGAGTGCATCAAAAAAGGAAAGGAGATGCCTTAAGATGCTCAGGTAGGCTAAGGGAGAAGTCGTCAAAGAACTGAGTTGAGTGTAAGGAGTGCACCAAGGAGACTGTATTCCATATTAAAATCTTAGGGAGGAAGAGCATAAGCTACCAAGAGGGCAAGAGGAGAACGTTCACTGAAGGACGTAAAGGAATCAAGAACCTTGAAGGTTTTCAAGCTGAGCAAAGTCACAGAAGAGTCTGTACAGAACTCTGCAAGGGGTGTAGAAGAGGTTTGAGAATAGCCTAAGTCTTGAAGGATAAATTTGTGCTAAGTGTGAAAATTAGTCGAGGACTTGCTGAAGTCCCAAAGGCCACAAATTTGTCCATTGTATAGGTAGACAAGTGGAAGTGTATTCAAGAGTTCAAGGATTCAGACTTCAGAATATTTGCAAGTATAGAAATTCAAACTTCATGAAAGTCGAAGTGTAGAGTGAGTCTAGATTGTTGGATCCAGGAGGACGCATGGAGGATATCCATGTATTTCAGAGGAAGAATCCTTTGGAGAAAAATCAAGGAGAGAATACATGCAGAGCTCGGAGACAAAGAAATCCTAGTCGTCCATTAATAAAGAATGTGTGGCGAGAGATCAACGCTTCGTTGATTCATAAATTGGGAGAAGTAGAGTTGAGATAAGAGAGGACTCGTGAAGTCTGAACTCGCGATTCGATATCAACCATCGAATGCAAGGAGAACATCGAACATAGATTTGGTCCTGGAGAATTCGCCGATTTGGGAATCGGGGAAAAGGTAGAAAGCAGTTCGCAAAAGTCTCGAAGCACAGGGTCGCAAAGAGAGCTAGCCCACAGTCGTCGTCCATGGTCATATCAAGGAGGGATCCTAGCATGGAGAGCTAGTGCATGTTGGCGTTGAGATTAGAAAAGAGCTAAGGAGAGGGTCTATGGGTGCCACACAACCTGCGTCGAGAAGGTGGAAGGGCCTATGTCAAGTTAACTTGGTTTCATTTGGAGCCCAACAAACCATTCGGTTCGGTGAGTTGAACAATCCTAGACCGGGAGGTTGTGTAGCCCCGAAGGAGAGGAGAATGGGGTGGGGTCTGCATCACTATGTTAATCTTCATCCCATATTCTTCTCTATGTTCCACCACTATCCATTGTACGTTATGATTAGTTTGGTTCCTCTTTTCCTGTATTGTTATCAACAATGTTGAACAATCCTCTATTTCATGGTCTGTTGTGCAACAATACATACATGTCGCAGGTGGTTGTGGGTAGTCTTTTTCATAGTGCCCTGGTTTCTGGCAGTTATGACACACTACTGGTCCTTGACCTCCTCCAAATCCTCATATTCCATGACCTCCTCCTTTGAAGCCTCCCATGTTTCCTTGATTATGTTCACGCGGTTTGTTATATTGAGGTCCTTCATTATACTATGACTGCGGGTTATTGTAGTATTGTGGTGTTGCACATTGTTGTGCAAGGTTATACTATTGTTTCCCTTGAAAATTTTGGGCATTATAATGTGGTTGTGCTACAAATTTCTATAAGGGATTGTACTGTGGATGTTGCATAGTGTTATATTGCGGCTACTACGTAGATTGTCCTGTTACATGTTAATCCTACAACCTATATGTATCTACAATCCTTTCTTTCATCATCTGCAAGGTTATATAGTGCTTATCTTCGTGTCCTACTGATTTAAAAAAGTTACAAAATGTACTCTTCAGAACTATCTAGTATTTCTACATTAGGGGTAAATCATAGGGATCATTCCCATGTGTTTTGAAAATATCACACCCTGGTCCTCCTGAAGGAAAAGGGTTTGGCATACCTACTCCAATATATTGTGAATATAATGGACACTCGTTCTTGTGATGACCTTCTATCCTGCACATTATACACCATATGTCTTCTCTTTTCTCCTTTCCTTTGTTCAAATTTAACTAGAATGTTAAGTTCTTCAGATATTTCTTCAACTCTTCCATAGTTGGATTTATGTTCTTGTACTAGTTTTCCTCTAGCTATAAGGCTACCTATAGAGCCTCACGATGAATTTGGAATTTTTTTTGCAACGTCCCAAACCACCAAAAGGAAGGGAAACATCACACAGGAAACATTCTTTTGCTCTGGTACCAATTTGTAATGTCTCCAGACATCCACCTATGCCAGGAAATGTCACTGTGTAATTTCACTGAAGTACCATTTTGTGGCAGCCCCAACCACCAAGGTCGGGCCATGTAGCACCACCAATAGGCTGTTAAGATATGATAGCAGGTTAATTGTTCATCCTGGAGTACGTATATATTACATGCATTTCTAATGAAATAAAAGGAAATAAAACATACTAATAGCATACTAACTCATGCGAAATTGATCGTAAATCATACATGCAACGAAAGCACATGATAACATTGCAAGAATCACATACATGCACAATAGACATCATTAAACACATAATTGATACTTATCTTTGGATTTTGAAGTCCACCGACTGCATGCAGACCTTCCATAAACCTCCCAGCCTTAAACCACACTGCTCATCACTCTCAGTAGTGGGTCACCCCCGAGTTGGGACTAAACTCCACTGGGAAATGGATTCCTAGGCTTTTCAAGGAAAAAAAGAATTTTGCATAATTCTACAGGAAGGATTCTCTTAGGAGCCCCTTACACCCATTGCTCACAGACTATCAGTCTCCACATGCCTGTCCCACCCCAAGAGTATACACCTTCATTGTCACATAGTTCATTGACTTCTTCACCTCCCTTTCGGGGCTTCATCAACAGGCCAAAAACAAAATCTTAGAGATTTATAGTTGTTACTGGACTCCCTCCAAGATAATTCACTTCCTTAGAACACTCTCTCACCTGGAGAGAGTTTCTCACAGGCCCGACAACTTGTCTCTTCAATCTATGGGCATCCCAACCCGCCTTTTCAAACCACAGGCCTGACAAACTGTTTATTTTATCTAGCTCCTAAGACAATCAGGTAGGGGCGAAGGAAACAACAGAACTCGGGTAATACATAGTATGGTTTAGAAAAATACCATTGCACACAAGTTACAGAGGTTCACGATGGCCACAGGTTCAACAATGGTAGAATGGTTGGTTGCCTACTTTTTCGGTGCATTAGTGAACTTGTCATAATAAAGGTGATCGACTGGTCATAGAATGGAGAGAATGGTGAGAGTGTGAGAGCCAACTGTGTGTCCCCCCCACCTCTGTGAGTCCCCGTTAAAATTGCATGTGCCTGAGCTGACACATTTCTCTCATGAAGCACATCCCTTTCCATTTGGAAGTCATTCCCTCTTCCCAAAGGAACTTAGGATATAATCATATCCTTCTATCAACATTTAGAATAATAATAAATTATTCTTGGACTTAATCTCTTAATATTAGTCCTTATTTCCATAATCTCATCCCCCTCTCCCTTACCTATCCTAGTGGAGCTTATTCCCCCATACTCTTTCTTCATGGTCAGTCTACACGCAGCGATGGTTTTATATTAATAATACAAATATTTACATGTACCAAACAGGCTCCTGGCCTTTAACACCTAGGCTCTCCGACCTAATAAACACATAAGCATATCATCTTATAATTGCTTGGCTCACCAGCCTACAAAACAGGATACAATTCATAAATACAACTGGGGCTCGTCCTTGGGGATATTACAATCCCCTCCCCTTATTTTTGCACTGTCCTCAATGCAACCTATTTACATAGCATCAACAAGATTTTCAAAATCTTCAAAAAGATGCATCTATTCTTCCTGCATAGCATCCTCATGCTCCCATGTCGCATCCTCAGGACCGTACCAGGTCCGTTGGACCTTTACAAGCCCTATGGCTCAATTCCATGGCTACTTTCTCTTTAGGTCCAATATGCACATCGGATGCACTTGTAAGGTGCCTTCTTTCTCCACCTGGATCATATTCCAATCAATCACATGATTAGGATCAGGTATATACTTCTTGAGCAATGAAACATGAAATACATTATGAACAATCATGGATGCAGGCAAAGCAAGAATATAAGCAACTAGTCCAATGCTTTCTAGGATTTCAAATGCTCCACAATATATGGCTGCCAACTTGGAACAATTTCCCAACTTCAGGGAAATTATGTTGTCTTTTACTTTCAAGAAAACATGATCACCCACTTTAAACTCCCTGTGGATTCTATTCTTATCAGCATAACTTTTATTCCTGTCTTGGGCAACCTTCAAATTCTTCTCAATCTTTAGCATTTTCCCTTCCATTTCCTTGAGCAACTTTGGCCCAATTATTGCTCTATTAGTTGGGTTGTCCCATCTTATTGGTGTGTTGCACCTTCTTCCATAAAGTGCTTCAAACGGGCTCATCTTCAATGATGCTTGATACCCATTATTGTAATCAAATTCTACCAAGTGTAGATAATCCTCCCATTTAGATGGTTTGTCCATCACATACATCCTTAGCATGTATTCTATCACTTGGTTCACCCTTTATGTTTTCCCATCAGACTCAGGATGATAGGTTGTGCTGAAGTTCAAGTTCGTTCTGAACCCCTTGAATAACCCTCTCCAAAAATTTGAGGTAAATTTCGTGTCTCTGTTAGACACAATTGTCTTGAGTATGCCATGCAATCATGCTACTTCCCTCATATAGATATCATCAACATTAGCTTCCTTGTGAGTATTTTTCAATGGAATAAAATGGGTAGCTTTAGTAAGCTTATCCACCACCACCATGATGGAATCATGTTGCTTGTTTGTTCTGGGTAATCCTGTGATGAAATCCATTTTCACCACTTCTCACTTCCACTCAGCAATGGGTAATGGTTGTAGTAATCTAGCTGGGTGTCTATGCTTAGCCTTGACCCTTTGACATTCTAAGAATTTAGCTATATATTCAAAAATTTCCTTCTTCATGCCTGGCCAATAGTATTGGCTCTTGACTGTTGAAACTGTTTTCTGATATCCTGGGTGTCTTGCATAAGACACATTATGAATCTCTTTTAAAATTGTACTCCTCAATTCCAAAAAATTGAGTACATAGACTCTATTTCTGTACTGAGGGATTCCATCAATTCCCAATTCATAATCCTCAACCTTCTGTTGCATTTTACCTTGCTGCAATTTTTTTTATCAATTCCATCTACTGCAAATATGAATTTGCAGCTTCAAAAATTCTACCTTTAAGATTCGTCTGATACATGCTAATGGCTATAGCATGCAGTTCATGCACTCTCCTGCTGACTGCATCAACCACTTTTTTCTCCTTTCCTTTGATGTGCTTGATATCAAAGTCATACTCACAGAGGAATTCCAACCATCTACTTTGCTTAGCATTCAAAGTAGGTTGATCAAACAAATATTTCAAACTGTTATGGTCTATCCTTAGCTCAAATCTCTTTCCCATGAGGTAGTGCCTCCACTTGTTCAAAGCGTGCACTATGGCTGCCAATTCCAAATCATGAGTAGCATATATCCTTTCATGCTCTTTCAACTTCCTTGATTCATAACATATAACAAACCCATTTTGACTAAGGACTCCACCTAGCCCTTATTTTCATGCATATGTGCATACAATGAAGTCTTCATTCGGATCTGTGATATTCATAATTCAAGCACTGGTTAACAGTTGCTTCAATTGTTGGAAACTCTTTTCACATTCTTCTTCCCATTGAAATTTCTTCCCCTTCCTTTGCAAGGAAGTGATGGGGTAAGCTATTCCAGAAAAACCTGCAATGAACCTTCTATAGTAACCAGCTAGACCCATGAAGGATATGACTTCCATCACATTCTTAGGTGTTTTCCACCCTTTAATGGCCTCAATATTTTAAAGGTCCATTGTTATCCCTTCTTTAGATATGATATGCCCTAAATAGTGAATTCTATTTTGATAAAACGAGCACTTGCTCAATTTGGCATACAGTTGATGCTCCCTTAGAACTTGTAACACCATCCTCAAATGATTCTTATGCTCTTCCTCTGACTTGGAATATAGAAGGATTTCATCCAAAAAGACAATGACAAACTTGTCTAAATATTCCCGGAAAACACCATTCATTAAGAACATAAAAACAACTGGTGCATTTGACAACCCAAATGGTACCACTGTGAACTCATAATGACCATACCTTTTCCTGAAGGCGGTCTTTCTGATATATTCCTCTTTAATCCTTACCTGACAATATCCTGACTTGTGATCTATCTTTGAAAATATCTCTGCATCCTTCAATTGATCAAAGAGATCATCAATCCTTGGCAGAGGATACTTGTTCTTTATAGTGTCTTTATTCAACTGTCTGAAGTCGATGCATAATCTCAATGTCCCATATTTCTTTTTCAAAAAAAATATTGGGGCACCCCAAGGTGATACACTTGGGCGTATATACCCCTTATTCAAAATGTCTTAAGCTACATTTGCAGTTCCTTCAGCTCTGGTGTACTCATTATGTAGGGAGTCTTTGACACTGGGGCTGCTCCAGGCATAAAAATTATAGAGAAATCAATATCTCTCTTTGGAGGATTGCACAGTCCTCCAGGATTGGTACCTTATCCTTATATGCTTCCTCCATATGATTTGCAAATATTTGATAGCCTTTCTTGTAGAATTTCTTCAGTTGCATTGCTGAAATTTCTCTTACAGTAGCTGCCCTGGGAATTCCTTGGATTTTTTTCTGATTTCCTTCCTCATCTAGGCAAGTGAATGCCTTGTTATGACAGTCTAATATGGAATGGTGTTGGTCCAACCAATCCATACCAATCAGTCATTCATATGATCCCAAAGGCAATATGGTCAAATCTGCCTTGGTACTTAGTCTATTCATGCCCACTAGACATGATTTAACCAACTCAACAACCTTTCTCTTGGCTCCTGTAGCCAGCTGAACCAACCAAGATTTTTCATTCTTGCTTATTGGAAATTGCAACCTTTCCACTACCTTGGGATATATATAACTATGAGTAGCCCCTGAATCAATTAAAATAGTAAAGGCATGGTTATTGATCATACCTTCAACTTCAATCATGTGTGATTGAAACTCAACTTACTTGTTGTCCAGGGTTGCATAGATCCTTGGTATTCTACTTCCCATGTCCTCCATTGTTTCTGCTTGCTGAACATTGTGGACAACTCTCACTTTGTCACTTTTGTGAGGACAATCTCTCTACTTTTGATCCCCTTTACAACCCCAACATTGCATAGGTGTTTATCTTGGCTTTTGTCACCTACTTCAGCCATTCTAGGCTCTCTAAACATTGGTTGTCTTTGAGGATTATTCCTGAAAAAGGGTGGCTTGTTCCCCTTCTTCCTCTGTTCCCTCTTAAACTTCTTCTTGTCTTTCCAATCTCTTTGGAAAGTAGGCTTTCCTTTATGCTGATCATATAATCATTTCTCTCTCCTTATGGTTTCTTCCATAGTTTTAGGATCATCATATTGGATCTTGTCACTAAGGAAAGATGGAAGTCCACTCAAATATCTTTGGATTTTGACAGTCTCATCTTTGATGAAAGGGACATACTTCAACAACTCTAGGAATCTTCTTTCATATTCATCTATAGTAATGCTACCAATTTGAGTTCAAAGAACTCTTTCATCTTTCTGTAATAGTATCTCTTAGTTAATTATTTCTTTTCAAAGTGTTTCTTGAATTAACTCCTGGTAACATTCTTCAATTTGATATGTTTTAACTACACAAGTTGGTCCCACCACATTGATGCTTTTCCTTTCAGTTGACACATTGCAATTCTTCCTTCTGCATGAGAGGAGTAATTCTGTAGTTGAAAATATTTTCTCATGCCAAGAAGCCATGTCTCGGAATCATCCTCCTTCTGGTGCTATCCATCAAACGTAGGAGGTTTAATGTTGTTCATTTCACCCTTCATTTCATCCACTGTAGATCTCCTATGATTTCTGGTAGGAGATGGGCTTGAACTACTATGTGCCCTCCTCTTGGAGTGCCCTTAGGAGTGATGATGGTGTCTTCCAACACTCCTTGATTTTCTCTTCTCATCAGGGGACCTGTGACTTCCTGATTTACTGGAGTCACTCTCCTTATACAATTTTTTTCCTAGTCTTTCTAGGTTCTGTATCAAATTTATGTTGAATTCTCCCTGTTGTTCCCTGGATTTCATGAGATTTTTTTTATCTGCTCAGTGAGTCTAGACATCTTTCTACAACTTTTCAATGATTTTCATCATGTTTCCTTCTTTATCTATCTCTTCTCCATGCCCATTGGAGTTCTATCCTTCGAAAAATAAATGGACATCCATTCCTCTAACTTCATTTTTTGAACTGTAAGCACCCTGTGCCTTCCCCATTTCTCTGCACTAAGCGACACTTCGGTTCAGTTATGACAATTGTTAACTCTACAAAATGTCTATTCAATCAAAATTTTGTCAGGCTATCAGACTTTA
>JASDQU010100649.1:101788-157804 GCA_032191745.1 Picea mariana | reverse complement strand
GTCAGTCAAGAACCCCTCGACTTCAATCTCTAAGCCCAGTTTTGTTCTACCACAAATTTCGGGTGTTATCCCCTTTTCTTCAGACCTTGGTTCACATGTGACCACGGCTGTCACCCAATGCTTCTGATTTGGGTGCATATCCGGAGCTCTGAAACTTCAGCTTCAAGCTTCAGAGGTTTCCCCTGTTGTTTTCTGAACGTCCCAACATCACAGAAAAACAAATTGTAGAACGCGTGAAAAACGATGGATCTACAGTCCACCTTCCTTCATGCACCACTTATTCCAGAGTGTCAAGTCTCCAGACTTCACGATATAGTTCCACGCATCCACTGGGGCCCATGGTTTCTGTGCTTGAACTAAAAGACACCAAAAAGTCACATCAAACTTTATACTTTCCCAATTGCGGGGACATGGGTCGGTGGTTTTGGGGTAACCCTTGATTGTTTCGCAATTTTCCCCACGCTGACACATAACTCTTCCGGGAAACCGTGGCTTGGATTGCAGGACCACCTTGTACAATTATCTTCTACACAAATTGGATCTCCGCAATCCTATCCCGATCCAACTAACTTCTTCGTCACACTTAATGATCTGAAATCAGTGCTTAGCAATTTTGCACTATGACCTCAATTTTATAAAGACCTTTTCTGACAATGGATGTGAAAATATAAGCGACAAAAACTTAAATAATGAAGATAAATAACCGATAACACAAATAAGAAAACCATCAACATATTGAACACGAGACGTTGATAACGGAATTCGGAAAAATTCACCTACGTCTTCGGGCCTTTGTCTTTAGTGAGGGAGGATTCTCTATTCAAAATTCAATGCTTAAAATATGCATCAAAATTACATCATATAGGTCTCTGAATGAATCAGTTTTATTCTTCTCTATCTCAAGAACTTGACGCAATAGATGACACTGAAAAAGGTGGAGTAGAACTCCCGGAAACTGCCTCCAAATCTCAGCTACTCTTCACTGCTCAAGATAACTTGACCTTTGCAAGTTCTTCCTCAACTTGCTTCAAGCTACTTGCTACTTCTTGTTTCCCTTAAAACCTCACAATGGATTGGTTTATATATCCATGAGGTAGAGGGATCAAATCCCAACAACCCACCTCTTGTGGCACTCAAATTGGGCCAATATCCACCAAGATATGGCCAAAATCTCCAAAAATGCCAAAAACTCAAATAAAATCCACTATAATATGGTAAGAAAACCCACATTATGCATAAATAAATGGGTAAGCCTACCAATGTGGGCGTGTTCCCCCTTAACTCAGTCATATGACATAAATGGTGGCCAGGCGCCAGCCCAAAGGGGTGTGTGTTGGCCCCTAACCCGAAGTCTTAGGTCACATGTCATATTTTGATATGACTGCTCCCTATATAGGCGTCCAAACATGGCCATAGCCCCCGAAATGAAAGGAATACATGTGTTATTAAGTCACACCCAAATCCTTTTGTGTCGGCCAGATCAAACAACAGGGTCACATGGGTGTGCACTTAGCCATGGGATGGGGCTATCCCTAGCCCTCTCTGCCTCTACCCACACATCACACACACTTCAAATAAATAATTGTGGAAATGATATAAAAAGAAACTCATTTGGCACATTGGAATTTGGTCCTTTCCATAATACTTGCCTCCTCCAATAGGTCACGGGGTCGAAACCCATGAGCTGCACAAAATTTTATTCAACCATCGAATGTTGGGGTGCCACGTGGCAACCCACATCCAGGCCACGTGGCACCGTTTCATTGTCCCATGAAAATGCCACTTGTCGACCATTGATTCACCCATGTGTCAGCGTCATACTCTGCCTAGTCAAAAACCGTCCACATCAGTACATATACCATGTGTCATCGTACGGGTGTGCCATGTGTCACCCTTTCAGTGGTGACACGTGTCACCTCCCGGTTGGTCGACCTACTCATGCCACATCAGTAGTCTATCGTGCCCTTTCCACGTCAGTTGTATGGCCTACTACCACATCAGTTGTACAGAATCTGCCAACTTTTCTTCCACGTCAGTTGTACGGCCATACACCCTGTACAGTCAACTGCCACATGGCACTGTACGGACTGTACAGTCAACATTTTTTTGCTTGTTTGGGAAAATGAATAAATCATCATAACTTGATCATATGATGTTTTTTTCAGCCCGTTTAAGTTGTGTATGGTTTGTATCGACGAGGCCCACACACATGTCCATTTTGAAAACATTCTGAAAACATTGATTTTTAGGCCTTTTTTAGCCCCATCAAGCTCCTGGATCTGAATCTGGATCACGCCTTCCCACTAAATACCTTTTGGACCCAAAAATTTTATTACATCAATTGACTACATACTTACATCAATCGAATAAAAACAAACAACCTAGACTCAATAAACATTAACTAGACCCAATAAGTGATTTCATTAATCAAATCACATTTATTACATCAATGAGAACTGAGACTGACTCGATTTACATATAGGGCATAATGCCAAGTTCCAAGAGGAAGACCCATCTTCTGCCATTGGATTTTTTCATTCGTTCATCTGCTTCTTTGCAACATCCTTCTTATGTCCTTCTGCAATGTCCTCCTCTTTCTCTTCTGTAGTGTCCTTCTTCTGCTCTGGCCCTTCAGGCTTTATGGAGTGTCACAGCGCTAGATGCAGCTTCCAAAAACTATCTTCACAATGTCCATTATTTTGACAATGTGAGCAAGTATTTTGTGATCAAAGGAATTTGATGAATCCTTTCCTTGACTGAGTTGAATCCCCATCAGATTTCTTTGACTCTTGTCTTAGCTACACTGAATTTGTACGTAGATTCTTATTAACCTACAATGTTGTGTCATCTAGTCTTGGTGTACTCCTTGTCACCATGATATTTTTTCCATATACTTTATGCTTCCATCATACTGCAACACAATGGTTATTACTGCCACAAAATTTTCATGGAATTTTTCTTCTGATAAGTTATATGACCCTAGCACGCTAGATGTCTCTGCTAGCTCGAGCTGTTTATTTTTTTTTATGAGTTCGAAACCATTCTGGTGTCAGCTCTAGATGTCTCTCCCAACAATGGTCAGCATCGTGTCTGAATTTTCGACAGTGTGTGCAACAAACCATTGGATTTATGTCATCGGTATATTCTCCTTCGCAACCCAATCCTTCATGGAGTGGTCATTCTTGCACCTCATTCGACTTAGCTCTACCCTGGCCATACTTTCCAAGACCTTGTCCCTTCCTGTATCCGAAATTGGATAGCATTCTCATGCTAATTCCTTTGGTATGTTATTCAAGTGATGCAATATCCTGATAGTCGGAATCCACTTCCTGATCAGCTACAGGAGAAGTTGGAGTGTAATGAGTACTTTTCGTTGGCGAGGAAAATGTGCCAATGGCCTCTTCTATTGATTGTTCCTCAACCGGAGTAGCAGGAATATACAAATCCTCCTCATCGGATTGCCTACAGAATGGATGAGTTCCATCATCCCTGACAGAGCTCAAGCTTCTAACAGAAGGGCTTCTTCCAAATGGCCTTTCGTTTGCTGCTAACATCATTGTTGGCAATCTTTCCCTGTCTTCCTCAAGGATTTGCACCAATCTTCGCAGTTCATCATTTTCTTGCTGAATCATTTGGTTAATCTCCTAGAGATCTTGGAGTCTCACTCTCCTCAATATTTTCTCCATGCTTATTCACAATTCTTGCAATAGTCATCCTGCTCTGATACCAATTGATCCAAAATCGGTGCTTAGCAATTTTGCACTATGACTTCAATTTTATCAAGACTTTTTCTAACAATGCATGTCAATATATAAGAGACAAAAAATTAAATAATGAATATAAATAAATGATAACACAAAGAAGAAAACCATCAACATATTGAACACCATAATTTGATAACGAAGTTCAAAAAAATTCGCCTACGTCTCCGGGCCTTTGTCTTCAGTGAGGGAGGCTTCTCTATTCAAAATTCAATGCTTAAAATCTGCATCAAAATTACATCATATAGGTCTTTGACTGACTCAGCTATATTATTCTCTATCTCAGGAACCTAATGCAACAAACGACACTGAAAAAGGTGGATTAGAACTCCTGGAAACTGCCTCCAAAGCTCAGCTACTCTTCATTGCTCAAGACAACTTGACCTTTGCAAGTTCTTCCTCAACTTGATTCAAGATACTTGCTACTTATTGCTGCCCTTAAAACCTCACAATGGCTTGGTTTATATAGCCATGAGTTATAGGGATTATATCCCAACAACCCACCTCTTGTGGCACTCAAATTGGGCCAATATCCACCAAGATATGGCCAAAATCTCCAAAACTTCCAAAAAATCAAATAAAACCCACAATAATATGGTAAAAAAACCCACATTATGCATAAATAAATGGGCTAAGCCTCCCAATACGGGCCCATGCACCCTTAACTCTTTCATATGGAATAAAGGTGGCCAAGCGTCAACCCAAAGGGTTGCACGCTGGCCCCTAGCCTGAAGTCTTAGGTCACATGTCATATTTTGATATGGCCGCTCCCTATATACATGCCCAAACATGGTCATAGACCTAGAAATGAAAGGCAGACAGGTGTTATTAATTCACATCCAAATCCTTTTGCATTGACCGGATCAAACAATAGGGTCACATGGGTGTGCACATAGCCATGGGCTGGGGCTAGCCCTAGCCCTCTCCACCTCTACCCACACATCATACACACTTTAAATAAATAATTGTGACAATGATATAACAAGAAACTCCTTTGGAGCATTGGAATTCGGTCCTTTCCATAAGAATTGCCTCCTACAACAAGTCATGGGTTTGAAACCCATGAGCTCCACAAAATTTATTCAACCATCGAATGTTGGGGTGCCACGTGGCAGCCCATGTCTGTGCCATGTGGCACCGTTTCATTGGCCCATGAAAATTCCACTTGTTGACCATCAATTTACCTATGTGTCAGTGTTGTAATTTTCCCAGTCAACAACCAGCCACATCAGCACACCTTCCATGTGTCATCATATGGGCATGCCATGTGTCACCCTTTCAGTGGTCACACATGTCACCTCCCACTTGGTCCACCTGCTCCTTCCATGTCAGCAGTCCATTATGACCTTGCCATGTCAGTTGTACGACCGACTACCACGTTAGTTGTATGGAATATTCCAACTGTGCTTCCATGTCAGTGGTACGGCCATACGACATCTATAGTCCACTGCCATGTGGCACTGTACGGATTGTAGAGTCAGCGTTATTTTGCCTGTTTGGGAAAATGAGAAGATCACCATAACTTGAGTATATGACATCCATTTGATCCTGTTCAAGTTGTGTTGGGTTCGTATCGACGAGTTCCACGCACACATCCATTTTGAAGCCATTTTGGGTTCGTATCGACGAGTTCCACGCACACATCCATTGTGCCACCACCAGGAGTGCCACTCGGCAGGACACAGGAAGCTTACATGTGGTCCAATGAAGTGGGTGACATATGACACGTCCTATTTGTATTTCCATCTTACCAAGGTTCTTAACTCACTGACACATGGCACACATCCCATGTGTCCATTTCATCCCTAGTGACATCAACATGCCATGTCACTCCAAGACTTTGGGCTTCGAGAGATTTCACCTTAGCATACCTCGTTTCTCCCAAACGTCGAACTCCTGAACATGTCAATCTTTTGACACGTGTCTCTTGCGACGAATGGTCCATATTAACTCCAGACTTCGGGACTTCGGGAGTTTTCACTCTATTCACACCTTGTTTCTCCTAAATGTCGTATTCCCGAACAAGCTAAATTTTAGACACGTGTTCCTTTCTTGGATCGACAGACATGAAATACATGAAGTTCTCTCTGTATTCTCTACACATGACCAAGAGCTATGAGCTTGGCTTAACCTTTGGGCACTTATCTCACTTTGCAAGATCGACATTCATGTTTTAATGAACTGTGAAGATCAACTTCCAAGAGTGATTGTGGAAAATCAACTTGCTCACGCTTTAATTTCCTTCCCGATCTCTGCAATGCAAATATTCTCATCCATAGTGGTATCAATATCCACCATTGATCTATTGATCTAGAAAGATCAACGATCCTGAGGGATTGCAGGGTCTCAACTTACTCTCTCTTTAATTTCCTTTCCGATCTCCACAATATCTCCCCACTGTCGATCTCCCCTCAATGGGATCTGAGGGTCATGATTTAATATTCACTCGATCTGGTGGCTCAACTTCAAACCTTGTGGTTCCAAACCCCTGGTTACTTCAGTCTCTTTTCTCTGCTATCTTTCTTGAACCGCTATACCTCCTGAGCTTCCAAACACGTCCAAGGTGTTCTATTGGCACTCTGGAATGCTCTGAATTCAAATTTTAACCTTCTCAACAAAAATTTTCTCTAAGCTTTTGATTCCATAACCACTCATACGACTTAATTTGGGCTTAGTGTCGACAACTGGGCTCTGAACTTCAATTTTGTCAATTTCAACAACAATTGTTTTCTGAAACTTTTTCTTCAGCTTCCACTAACATGGCCCATCTAGGCTCAGTGTTGAAACTGTGGCTTTGATACCAATTTGTAATGTCCCCAACCACCATCATGAAGGGAAACGTCACACAGGAAACATTCTTCTACTTTGATACCAATTTGTAATGTCCCTGGCCATTCACCTCTGCCACGCAACGTCCCTATGAAATTTCACTAAAATACCATTTTGTGGCAGCCCCGGCCACCCAGGCTAGGCCATGTAGCACCACCAATAGGATGTTAAGCTCTGATATCAGGTTAATTGTTCATCCTGAAGTACGTATATATTACATGCATTTCTAATGAAATAAAAGGCCATAAAATATACTACTACCATACTCACTCATGCGAAATTGACCGTGTATCATACATGTAACAAAAGCACATGATAACATTGTAAGAATCACAGACATGCACAACAGACATCATTAAACACATAATTGATACTTATCTTTGGATTGTGAAGTCCACCGACTGCGTGAAGACCTTCCATGAACCTCCGAGCCTTAGACCACACTACTCATCACTCTCAGTAGTGGGTCACCCCCGAGCTAGGACTAAACTCCACCGAGAAAGGGATTATTAGGATTTGTAAGGCTAACATGAATGTCACACAGTTCAACAAGAAGGATTCTCTCAGGAGCCACTTACGTCCACTTCTCACATACTCTCATTCCCCACATGTCTGTCCCACCCTAGGAGTATACACCTTCACTGTCACACAGTTCATCGGATGCTCCACCTCCCTTTTGAGGCTTTAGTAACAGGCCAGAAACAAACTCTCAGATCTCTGTAGTTGTTACTGGAATCCTTCCAGGAGAATTCACTTCCTAAGAACACTCTCTCACCTGGAGATATTTTCTCACAGGCTTGACAACCTGTCTCTTCAATCTACGGGATTGCCAACCCTCCTTTGAAAACCACAGGCATAACAAATTGTTTCTTTTATCCAGATCCTAAGACAAATGGGTAGGGGTGAAGGCAACAATATAACTCAGGTAAGGAAGAGTATGGTTTAGAAAAATACCAGTTTGCGTAAGTTATAGAGGTTCACGATGGCCACGGGTTCAACAATGGTGGAATGGTTGGCTACCTGCTTTTTCGGTCTGTGGGTGAACTTTTCAGGATAAAGGTGGTTGACTGGTCAGAGAATGGTGAGAATGGTGAGAGTGTGAGAGCCAACTGTGTGTCCCCCCCCCACCTCCATGAGTCNAGATGACACATGTCGCTCATGAAGCACGTCCCTTTCCATTTGGAAGTCATTCCCTCTTCCCAGAGGAACTTAGGATATAATCATATCCTTCTATCAACATTTAGAATAATAATAAATTATTCTTGGACTTAATCTCTTAAGATTAGTCCTTATTTCCAGCCTCTCAACCCCCTCTCCCTTACCCAGCCTAGTGGAGATTAGTCCCCCATACTCTTTCTTCGTGGTTGGTCTACATGCAACGATGTTTTTATATTAATAATACGAATATTTACATGTACAAAACAGGCTCTTGGCCTTTAACACCTAGGCTCTCCAACCTAATAAACACATAAGCCTATCAACTTATAATTTCTTGGCTCACCATCCTACAAAACAAGTTACAATTCATAAATACAACTAGGGCTCGTCCTTAGGGATATTAGATTTTTTGTTTCAAAGGATACTTCAAGTGTGGCAACAAAGAATTAACAAACAAATGTCTATGTTTTGTATTAGTAATATTGTACTTTAACTTACCTTTTAGCCTCTTCAATTTCTAGTCCACTTCCTAGACTAATTCTCCTGGTTTCTTCTTGATCTATATCATTTCATTCATAAACTAGTCTTCTAAACTTGGCTTTTGATATTCATTTATTAACTTCCTCTTTACATATGCTACATTTGTAGGTGTTCTGGTTGGGTTATTTGTTGAGAGACCCATGTACCAATCTAATGTGTGGTATCTAAAAGTGATTTCCAACTGTGCAACCTTTGTATCCTCGTATTTAATTTTCCATATCTTCTCACATATGAACAAATTCTTTTTTGGGTCATCTAACCCATCCCCTTAGAACTCTAGTAACCTGATGGTTGGATCTTGTCCTGCCATTTTGAAATTTTTTGAACTACCACCTCTGTGCAGTGTAGAAAATTGACTACTACTTGTTGAACTTGAACTTCTTCTACTAGATCCACTTCCTGAAAAAAATATTCTACCACTAATCACTTGTTGGTTAACTAATTATTCTTCTTCAGTTGTGTTAGTCTCACATGGGGTTGTGGGTTCCACACTAATTCAGATATGGAATGGAGAGACTTCTTCTGCGCTAGACCCAAGACCTCTAGTTTTCCTCTCATATGTGGTGTTCAATATATCCTCAATTTTCCCTGTGGCCCAAAGATCTTATACCTCTTCTTCATCACTATCCAAGTGCTCTCGCTCAGCTACTGTCCTCTTCTTATTATTCATCTTATACTGGTAGGGTTGTCCAGTGCATGTCGCACTTGTTTTCCTTATGATTTCCTTGGACTGTTCATCATACATCGTTATGGGGTCCATTTCTTCCTCCTAACTACTCTTCAGATCCTTCTCCATTTCTTAGATCTTCCTTAGTGCTTCCCCCAAATCCCCCATGCTTGTAGAGTGATGTAGTTATATGATTCCATAGTCATCTTGTCTTTATAATGTAATAAGATATTGATCGACGTGTAAAAATACCTAATATACCTCCCTCTGGGTACCCTAATAAAATCCTGCTCTGCAACAATATATGAATTCATTTTATCTACTGCAAACTCAGTGATAAACTCCAGAGTAATACTGTCTAACCAAAAATCCACTACGCGCGTGAATTTGTTATTAACCCTTTCCAACTGTGTGATATTTTCAACAATCCATTCTACTGGCCTAATTCTATTAGTCGTATGGATATCCTTGAACCTTAACAACCATTCTTGTAATAACTCTAGAAAGAAAAGAAAAAATGCTTCATGCAAATCAGTGGACACATACCTTTGCAGGTACTGGCGCGGTGTATACCTAGAACCCTTACTGTCTTTATGCGCGAAATCCAACTTCTTTGTCTCTAACCATATTTCAATCTCTTTCTTCATAAGATTACATGGCCTAAACATCCCTTTTTACCACTACATATTTTTATCAAACCCATTCATGGCTCTCCTTCTGAGTTCTAGCAAGAAAGATAACCATTTGTTGGACTTGTGGGTTGATCCGGGTTCTACCTTAGTTCTCCAACAAAACCCTTATCACCATCGACCCTTCTGGTAAAAAAAAGGCTACATTGCATGAAGAGTGCACAAATAAGTCTCACCTGATATGGTTTATGGGTGATTGCAGGATGCAAGTGTCTGCAGTCATGGAAGGGGTTGGGGGATGTTCTTTCTTGCTACTTCTTACTTCTACTTAACCATGCATTTGATTTCAGCATTCATTAGGTCCATTCATTTATTCATCCATTTTCATATTTAATCTAGTCCACATTGTAAATAAATCCTCCATTCATCCATATAACCATTCAATGATAACTACATAAATAGTAACACATTAAAACACATTGTACACATAGTTTTAACGTGGTTAACCCCTCCTTGGGGCTACGTCCACAAAGATATTTTGTTTATGTTCTTATTCATCAAAATGTGTTGCATGCATTACATAATAGTAAATAGTAGTGAGTTGGACTAGGATTGCACCAAGCTCCACAAATTTCGACCTGACCCTCAAGTACTTCGACCTCATCCGAGCTCTACAGCGCTCAAAACATACTTCGACTCATGAAGACTCCAAAACGGTCTCTCCAAAAAATATGAAAAGATACCTCTAAACACCAATCGATGCTTACCATGATAATCCTTTAATCTACTTCATACCCCTTAATTATATTACAAAATTGGGTTAAAACCCTTACAATATGTCCCAAAACCCTAACCCTAACTTGGCTAGGTTTGTCTACATTTGTGTTGGATTTTCGCAAATCTTGTCACACTTTCCTCAAAATGTGGTGTGTTCTCCTTCTTGTCCATTCTGCCTCATTTTCTATGTTGTTCTCCAAACATTCCTGCTCCAACAGGCATGCATCTTCTAAAATAAAGTTGAGTGCAAAAGTTGTAGAAACATTGAATGAAATTCCATTCATTGAAGAAACACACACTACATCTTGTTGTAACAATTGTTGTATTTCTAAAATTCCATTTGGGTAAATGGTTAATGGTAACAAGAATGTGTACTTCATGGATGAAATTTAAAAATAATTTGTACTAAATTATCTAACATTAAATGCTCATATCTCTATAGAATGGGAAATAAAAAAGAGAACGCTACTTACAATCAAGTTTGAAACATTATATGTTTTTCAAAATGCATGGTATCAAGATTATGGAATAAAAAGAATGATTTTCTATCACTATAAGTATATGTTTGAAAATGGTGACTTGAAGGAGATGAATGTTAATAGTGGATTACAAAAAGCCAAATCTAGTTTTATTTCAACAATGGCTAGTATTAATAAGATTGTGGAGAAAAATTCAGATAAGGATTCACATATTGTTAAGCCCTAGAAAAAGCCCCATGTTACATACAAAAACCTTTATTAAGCCCTAAATATTGAATTATTACATTTCTAGTGTTATATATGTATGTCGGCTAGAACCCTTCATTGCACCCTTTATTTATAATTGTGCCCTTTGACTCCTATATATATATATATCCCAAGGAAACCTAGTATTAGTATCATCTTATCTCATATCATATTTTATTTTCAATTATATATATTGTAAAAGGATGTTCCCCCTCAAAGTGGACTATATTCATTGAGTTTTTTTCATTTTTAAGGTATTGGATCATAAAATTTGGAATTAGAGCATCAATCCTAGGGTTTTTCTTCTTCAAGATAAGCATCTTATAATTTTCTCTATAACATTTTTTTGGGATGTTTGAGATAACAAAAGTTGGAGGGTATTTAGAAGAAATAATAATATACATGTGGTAAACATTTCATGTTCAAGTGCATTAAAATTTAGGATATATATCCTATGGAAGATAGGGTTTTTTACTCATCCGAAATATTGTTCTAAACAAGTCATCTTGGTATTTTGGTTATAATTGCTTTTCTAGGAGGTATCAGATAGTGAAATTTTTTGGAGACTGAGAAGACATCCCCTAGTACAGTCCTTTCAAATTTTATATTATGGTCTGTTTTACTTTCAGATATGCATTCCATGGAATACAAGTATTGTGACTAATCTTGAAATCCATTTTAAAATAGTTAGCTTGGAATTTTTGTTGTTACCTTTTTTCCTATGAAGTTTATGACTCTGAAATTGTCAGAATCCTGAGACATATTGAATTACATGTGACAATTTTTTTGTATTTGAGTCATTATAATTTGTGATATATAACGTGTTGAAGTTGGGGTTGTTTACTAATCCTGAAATTAGTCTTAAACAAGACATTTTGGTATTTTTTGTATAACTTTTTATTAGTGAAGGTTCAGACTGTGAAATTTATTGGATTTTAATAGGTCATATCATAGTACTACATGATGTAATTTCATACTTACAAGGGTTCAAATTCCATATATATATAAAACTTAAATTAAGGGTTTTAAAGGTATGTAACTTACAATTGGCACAACATTTTATTGGAAGATGTATTTTTTGTGATTACAAATTTGTGATAAAGAGGATAAAGAGGAGAATTATTATTATTTCACTTGGAAAATGTTTCAGCAAGAAATAATATTAGTGCTCCTCATAAAAAATCAAACATGACTTCCAAAGAAAATGAATACTTTTAAAACAGGCTAAACCAATTAATGAACCAAGTTGATGAAATGAGTGTTAGTATGTTGAAATAAGTGGATTTAACACATTCTTAAGAATACTTAAAAGATAATTGGAAGATCAAATACAAAATAAAATGGATGAAAATAAGGACATGGAAAATAAGATGGATGAAAATAAGAATGACATGAAAAAGAAGCTGGATGAAAATAAAGAAGAAATACAAAATCCATGAATGAATTGAAAAATTACATGTCTTCCATGATCTTTCATGCTCTTAATGAGATACTCCCTAAAGGAGATATCAAAATGTGAGGAAATCATGGAAATAATGAGAACAAGGTGTCGACATGCTTGCTTATAATGAAAGTGGGAGTGAATCAGTATAAGATTTTTGTTTGTTTTCTTACAATATTGATCAATTTCTTACTTCACCAGTCATAAGCAATTAAATTAGAAATGTATACACAAACGTGAAATCCATTGTACACAATAATTTAACATCGAAACCCAATAGGGAGGAAACCACAAAAATTTTCTTTATAAAATCAAGTAGGCACCAACCTATTGTTGGGATAGGAATTTTGGGGACTATCTTTTGGATCTGTGCAAGAGCATATTGCACAAACAAAGCAACATCAGTGCACACAAAAGAAGGAAAGACAGTTGGAACAAGTTTTGTATTGGCACAAGCAAAAGAAGGAATATTGTTGGAAGCCGTTAGGCTTTTTGGGTCCATCGATATGGGCTAAGCCCCATTGCACTTGTATAAATATGTAAAGGTATTGGGATAGATAGGGGGAGAAAAAGGGAAATAGATAGATAAAAAGATATGTATATAGATAGTGAGTAAGCGAATAGGATAACAACAAGGGAATTTTGTATGAGACATAAGGTATGAGCGCAATGTGCATATTTTGTAATGGATGTGATCTGAATAATATAATAAGAAGTCGACCATTATGGAAATATCCCATCTTGGGTGAACCATGTTAATCATGGTGTCTGTGTGTTATGATGTGTTTGATGTTTTGTTTATTGGATGTCTATTATATGTGTTATGCTATTATGAATATGTTGCATACTATTATGTTTTTGCACACATGATATAAGGAATCTTGAATAAATTCTAGGTAGAATTGTTGCAAGAATTGCCTTACATCCCTTCATCACTACAAAAATTTGGTTCTTGTAGTTCCCATGGATACCTTGGGTGAGACTTAAATTGCTTGCAGGTGATTCTGATAGGGTCTATATCTCAGGGTTTTGTTGGTAATTTTACGTTGAACCCTAGGTCTACCGAATGCACGCCAAAAAATGGTCCCAACAACAAAACCATTTGGTGGGGTGCAGTGGGAAGATCCAAGATTCAACATGAATTTACCAACAAAAATATAAGATGCTAGCCCTTTCGGCATCACCCACAAGAAGGTGAAGTCTCACCCGAGGTATCTATGGGAACTACAGGAACCCAATTTCCTTGAACTTGAAGAAGTTTATTTTCTGCGCACCATTTGGTATCTTGTTGGGTCGTGTAGTATGTAAACAAGGACTTTTGGTTGATCCTACGAAGATTGATGTTATTGTTGATCTGCCACCACCTACTTTAGTGAAAAAACTGTGAGAAACATTGTGTCATATAGGGTACTATGGAAATTTTATTAGGGGATACATGCAGATCACTACTTTGCTGGAAATGTTTTTGAAGAAGGAGGTCAAGTTCCAATAGAATGAGGAATTCCAGTAAAGTTTGTATACCTTGAAGTAGAAACTGGTTACTGCACCAATTTTAGTATTTCTATATAGGAATAAGGAATTCCATGTCCACATAGATGCATTATCTATTGTGTTAGGAATAGTTCTAGCTTAGCCAAGGGAAGGAGGTTTGGATCATCCCATTGCATTTGCCAACAAAATGTTGTCGACTACTAAGCATAATTACACTACTACAAAGCGTGAAGGACTAGAAATTGTGAATGCACTACAAAAGTTTATGCATTATTTGTTGGGATCACACTTTAAGATGTACACAGATCATTCTACGTTGAGATATTTAGTCAATAAGACAGTTTTTTAGGGAAAGATATGCAAATGGTTGTTATTATTTCAGGAGTATAATTTTGAAGTGATTGTGAAACCATGAAAATTAAATACAGGATCTTACCATTTGTCATGCATATTAACAGGGGAATATGCAAGAAATGTGGATGGAAGTCTCCAGATGTGCACTTCTTCATAGTATAGATGGTCGATGATTACTTTGTAGATATTTTCTAGTTCTTGAGCACAAAAGTAGATCCACCCGAATTTACAATTGCAGGGAATTTGTATAAGTTAGGTGAAGATAGTATTATTCGATGATGTGTATTGGAGCACAAGAGGGCTATAATATTATCGGTGACACATGAAGGAATTATAGGAGGACACTATGCAAAGAAAATGATGGATCATAAAATTTTACGCGTAGGAATTTGGTGGCCCACCCTTCATAAGGATTCTAAGGAGTTTTTTTAGATATATGATGTCTGCTAATGAGTTGGGAATCCATCCAGAAGAGATGAGATGCCTTTAATACCAAAAGTTACGTTGCAAAATTTTGATAAATGGGAATTGGATTTCATTGGACTGATCATCCCACCAACAGAAATGTCAAGAGCAAGATATATAGTCACTTCGACGGATTACTTGACCCAATGGGCTGAAGTAGAACCTATCAGAGATTGTAGCTTAGAAACTATTGTGCGGTTTCTATTTGAGAATGTTGTTACAAGGTTTGGATGTCCAAGAATCACTATGAGTGATCAGGGGAACCATTTTTTGAATAAAATGATTGCTTCTTTGACTTATTTATCACCAGAAGAGCACACCTTATCACCTTCAGGTGAACAAAATAGTGGAAGAATTTAACAAGATCCTATAACATGCACTGATGAAAATATGTAATGTAAATTGAGATGAGTTGGACCTAAATATTCCTGCAATACTATGGGCATATCGGACCACATGTAATAATTTGACATGAAATACACTATTTTGATTAGTATATGACTAGGAAGCAATTATTCCCATGGAGTTCATTGTGTTGAGTCTGCACATTTCCACGGTGACAAAGCTCACATATTTTGGTGCAGTGGAGAAAATATTATCAGAGATAGTGGAACTAGACGAAGACTGCTTCATTGACGGATTTCATCAGCATGTTCAGAAAGTGCATGAAAAGGCATGGCATGATAGTCATATTAAGCAAAAGAAGTTCCATATGGGATACCTAGTGTTTCTCTATGAAAGCAATTTTTTGCAGCACCCTAGAAAGTTCCAAATTCCCTGGTTGGGTTTGTATGTGATAATATTTGTGACAGAGGAAGGTGTTGTATAGTTGGAGAAATTGAATGGAGAAACATGGAAGGACTGTTCAACGGAAGTTGCCTAAAATTGTATAGGGAAATCCATACTTCCACACACTAGCTTGAGTGCACAGTACATGTACAATAGTATTTGTATTATACTGAAAAAGAAAACAAGAAAAAAAAGAGGTTTGAAGAGATAGGATGCTTTAAGTTCTTTATTAGGCATTGTTCAAAGAGTCAAATTAGAAGAAAAAGAGATGAATAATAAAATGTCACAGAAATGAAGAAATAAAGAGGAAGGCACATAGGAAGGAGGATTGAATTGCGTGCAAGAAGGTGAACTGAATTTTGCACATAAAAAGAGTTAGGATAAAGATCTACGCAGATGATGAAAAAAACATTAAAGAGAAAAAATGATGGCAATACGGCAGAAACGCATTGTCATAAATGAAAAACTACAATGATATTTTGACATGATGGAAAATGTAGACCACGATCCACCAGAAAATATGAAATTAATGTAGAATTTGAACAAGAATTGAATGTGAACAAAATAAGATTGGATTGTGAATTTTGGCTCAAAGAGGAATGAAACGACTAGAAACATCCTATAAAAGTAGATGAGGAAAGACGAGAAAGGGTCATAGTTTTTTTAACATTCGAAGAGAACAAAGAGCTGATTGATTTGCATACATATCATAATCGTAGAAATCCATGGCACCACCAAAGGTAGGAAAATTTGCATCACAAAAAAAAAAAGCATGCACTAAGAAGGAATTAGTACCTGTATAGGAAGAAACACCGAGAGCAGAGGCATCAGATCCATTAAACATTCCTAGAGCATATGTGGCACCCATGAAGCCAACAAAATACCCAGTTAGACTACTCAAGGAGTCGAAGTATGACCTCTTTGCACTGATGATTCCACCTTGGGTCAACATTCAGGGAGACATGTTAGGTGTAGTAGGAAGTCTGCGGTTCTCAGACCATGGTCTTGTATACCAAAAGAAATTCCTCGAGTTACCACCACAAAACTATCTGCACATAGGACTTGGCCCAGACTCACTCACAATCACAGTCGATCTGCAAGAGTGGGAAATAGGACTGAAATGGACAATCATATTAAACCTATTGGATATACCATGCTTTGGTAGAAGAACATAAATTAATATCTGTGTCAAATTATTGTTGAATTTAGTCCATGGAGGTTTCCTCTCTAGTGTTGATATACACCCAACTTATCGCGCTTATTATAGGATTTTCGTCAGCAAGGGAAGACCCACTACTTTTATTCACGGATAAAACTCAAGAGAAATAATTAGAGGAAAGGATGAAGAAAAAATATGACATGCACTAAGGAGCATGCAGATTAGACATCAGGATCATTAACGATGATACCATTAGATTTGTGACGCAGGTGTTGGCTTGCAAGTTAATTAGGAAATTTCGTAGAGACCAGGTGCCAACAAGAGTAATAGAAACAACAAAAAAGTGTGTAGTAGGAGTGCAAATGAACTGGGTGACATTTTTGGCGAGCCAGTTTTTAATAGAATTTAGAGAATCATAGGATAAAGGTACAGAGTTCCACTATGCATGGTTACTGATTTTGATTGCGTTGGTTGCTTGAAGGGCACCGAAAGAAGCCCAGTTCTCAAAATATGTGAAGCAACCATGCCTTACAATGATAATACATTTCTTTGCGGCATACCAAACACAAGAATAAGAAAATGGACAACAATGTCATTTTCTACATTTATAAGGAGACAATATGACAGTTTGTTTAGGACACACCACGCATCCTACCTCTGACAATTGAAGAATACAAATAAGTCACAGGATTCAAAGAAGGTCCACACCACATGAACATCCAAGAAAAAAGGGCTCCAACTCAATAATTGTTTTCGACCAGCTATAGATTGAAATAACATGATGTCAGTCTGATTGTAAATGACTAGGAAGAAGAGTGGAAAATCCTAGTGTCGAAAACAACACAGAAGGATTAAGAAGAAGAAAAACAACATGAATAATAAGGGAATGGTGTTGGTGACTCTCAAGAAACAACACCACACACTGGAGAGAAGAGAAAAGAGCATCCTAAGGAGGGATTAACACATAAATACAAGAAGAGGAAATCCTCAAAGGAAGTAGCTATCCAGGACTTAATTGAAGATGGCTTGGAGAATATTGGAGATGAGGTGAAAGAAGTCATTGAAGAATCAATTCCGCGAGCTGCGCAGAAACAAGAGGAATTGTAAATGCATGTGTAGGCACAAATAGATGCACTGGGCTATATTTTGGAATCGACCAAGATAGCGCTAGTACAACTGAAAGAGGAAGAACATACATATATCACAACAAAGACAACAAATTTGCAACCATCAACAACATCAGCATAGCACCAGAGCATGAAGATATCAACATGGGCCATAGAGTTCCCCACGACATAAATGTAGGAGTGCACACAAGAATTAAGTCATATTGACTTAGTGTTGTCACAATTATCATTTAATGTGATACATATCTTGTAGAAAAGTGTCACAAAAGAGACCCAGTTGCACGCAGAATCAATTTCTACGAGGTTGGTCAAAATGAATGCAGACAAGGAAGCACTGGACGTGAAGTATAGAAAACTCGTGCTAGAACAAGACGAGGTTGCACAAAGAAAAACAAGGTTGCAAAAGGAAATGTGGGAGGTATACAACAAAATTCCAAAGGTACCAATGGAAGTAGATACTCCCTTCGATGATCAAGTGAAAAATATAAGTGAATCCATTCACATCTTCCATGCAAAGATAGTTGATTTTGAATCTCGCACAATGTTGAGTACCCCACCAAAAGAAAGGGAGAAATGAGAAAATATATCAATGATGATCGTGGAGAATATTAGGAGTTTGGATGAGGAATGCACAAATTTATATGAAGAGAGTACATAAGTGTGGACTCAATTGTTGGAGGATGTAGAGTTACAAGAAATAAAACAGAGGTTATAGACTATGCAGGAGAAGGAACAAAAGTTCAAAGAAATAATAAAAACTCTGCCAACAACAAAATGAATAGTTGCAACAATTGAGAATAGGAAGTTGTACCTCAAGATAAACCAGATAATATCTTAACAATAGACTCTCATGGAGAAGCTTGAGTCGTAGCAAGAGGAAGCATTTCAGGTGATAGAAGAACTTTTGGTTGCAGAAGGCATAGTAAAGAAAGTAGTGCAAGACAACGCAAAGAAAATGAATACCCCCATTATTACGTAGACAATAGAGAGGATATTGGAACAAGAAGAAAAATAAAAGGAGAAGTTCACAACCATCAAGGAAACTTTTCAAAAGTTCATTGTGACATGCTAGGAAGCGTAGTGGAAGGACTAAGTGGCTCGAGAAAAGCCACATGTGAGTGTTGGGGGCCTGTTGGGAAAGGAATTTTGGGGACCAATTTTGGGAACTACACAAGAGTATATTGCACAAATAGAGTGACATAAATGCTCACAAAAGAAGGAAAGACAGTTGGTGCACTTTTAGGATTGGTGCGCGCAAAAGAGGGAAGATCGTTGGAATCCGTTAGGAATTTTGGGTCCATCAATATGAGCTAAGCCCCATTGTAATTGTATAAATATGTAATGCTTTTGGGATATATAGGGGAAGAGAAAGGGCGACATAGATACAAAGGGATATGGAGATAGCTAGTGAGTAGGTGAATAGGATAACGACAAGGGGATTTTGTATGAGACATAATGTATGAGTGAAGTACGCATATTTTGTAATGGATGATTTGAATATTATAATAAGAAGTTGAACATTGTGGACGCAGCCCATCTTGGTTGAACCACGTTAATCATGGTGTCTATGTGTTACGTTGTGTTTGATGTTTTGTTTATTGCGCGTAGATAATATATGTTTTGTTATTATGAATGTGTTGCATGTTATTATGTTTATGTGCAAATGATATAAGGAATCTTGAATAAATTCTAGGTAGAGTGGTTGCAACAACTACCTCCCATCCCTTCATCACTATGGAAATTTGGTTCCTGTGGTTCCCATAGATACCTCAGGTGAGACTTCACCTGCTTGCAGGTGATGCTGAAAGGGCCAGTATCTGAGGGTTTTCTTGGTAAATTCATGTTGAAACCTGGGTCTTCCCACTGTGTGCCAACACCTATTATTACAATATTTGCAGGCACCAACCTACAGGAGACACCAATTTCATCAATTGAGCACCAACTCAACAATTCATGTAGGCACCAACCTACAAGTGTAATATTTGCAGACACCAACCTACAACTGTAATGTTTGTAGGAACCAACCCACATGAGACATCAATCACCTCAGTTGAGGACCAACTCATCAATGACTATAGGAACCAACCTACTAGAGACACCAATCTCCTCAAAATATCATGAATACCAATTCATCTCTTTACTTCAAGCCTTCATGTACACAAATTTGTTGCTCTATCTTTTGTTGTCACAACACTCTTCAACAATTTACAATCTGCAAGACTTCAAATTTTCTTTTTGACCTTGCACCTCCCATCCACCCTTAGAAAATCACATTTTATTATTTTTCATTCTCTCGCATCCTTGGAACTCGGAGCCTTGGAGATTCACTTCCTTATCTTTACGCTCCACACTCTCACACTTCACAATGATCAGAGAATTGTTATATATACCATGCCCATATACCCAATATCTATTGCATACACAAAATTCATGCTTAAGGGGTTGACTCTGAATCCTTGATTCTTCCTTAAAAATTGGCTTATACAACTCTCCAAAACCAATTTCATTTTCCTCCAAATTTTCATGTGATCTATTCGTTGGACACTGTTCAAATATTAACACTCAACAAGTGTTGGATCAAGTTCCCGATTCAATATCAATCGTTGATATGTTTGTCAAAATTACCACATATCGGCCTATCAATACCATCAGGTATTGGGTATTTAACATTGTTTTCCATGCAATCACTCTTGTTAGATATCCAATTTACAATATGCTAACCAGACCACCAGTATTATCGGGTTCTTGAAACATGCACAAACCTCAACGCTAAATATCAATAACCATCAAATCATATTAGATCAAATCTACATCGTTGATCTATTCACACATAGCACAAACCTTGAACCCACAATAATCGTTTGATCAAACCTCTGATTGAATTGTGATCATTGATTGATCTAGTCCCCTAGTTATCGATACTATCGGGCCACCCAGCTACCAAGTCCCTGGGCCTTCAACCATGTGAATTTAAATTTTTAATCGATTTGATATACCCAACTCTCTAGGCCACCGGGCCCCCAATATTCAACATTGCACTGCTCAATGTTTGGTTCAGTATGGAACCTTTTTTTTGGAACTGTGTCACCAAACTTATTGGGGCACTGGCCCATAGGGACCACGGGCCAGCTTCAACTTTCACCTCAACCTTCTAACATGGTGCAACATTTGATATATGACCTAGCTAAATCTTCCCATGAGACATGACATCACATGTGGCACATGACATGACATTGGTCAACAACAACTATTTTCCTTCTGTGTCTGGCATGGCATCCTCGTGGACTCCTTCCATGTGTGATAAATGATGTGTCTTCTATCATGGTTCTTACATGGCATTTGTGTGGCTGAATTCATGGATTCTTCCTAGTTTATGTTGTGGTGTTGACCAGGCATTACCACGAGGTGATCGGCCTACCAGCCCACCGGGAACTTCAACATTGCACCTTTACCATTCTTCCCGATCCAGTATGGAACTGTGTCTCTCTATTTCCAACCACCAAGTCTATCGATCCACCGAGGCATAGAGTATCAAACTCCCCCACACATCTTAACATTTCCACTTATTTGTTATCCACTATGCTAATATGTTGGGCCCCATCACCAAGGTATCGGACCATCGGGACACCAGGTCCCCAAAAAATTTAACACTACACTATCATGCAATATTAGATATCTAAGTATCATGATATCGAGATATCTCCATTCACAATGTCTGATATCTGATATAGTGTATTCCACTATCGGGGCATCAAGATATTCCTTCTAATCTCATTTTTTCTAAACTCATTGTTTCCAAGGTCTACAACAAGGTTATTTCATCTAGCTTCTAGTCACATGATTTGTCCTCATGTATATGCAGCCTGAATTCACTTGGATCCATTGTTCATTTTCATTCTTCCTTCACATAGAGCCTCATTAACACATTAAGAAATTTTCTTCTTCCTATTCCTAGTTTGATTTGCAATATGGAAACTTCCTCTATCTATCTAGTCCAATTCTCTTTGGCCTTCATAATAGTCCCTTGTCCTTTGACATCAATGAAAATTGTTTTCCAACAAACTCCCCCTTTTTCATTGATGGAAACCTCAGTCAATTTTGATACTCCTCTAGTTTTATACAACCATATATCTCGCAATTATCATATTT
Source organism: Picea mariana (assembly GCA_032191745.1). Lineage (NCBI taxonomy): Eukaryota > Viridiplantae > Streptophyta > Pinopsida > Pinales > Pinaceae > Picea > Picea mariana. The sequence goes on along the minus strand of JASDQU010100649.1, from coordinate 135,743 downwards.
TTTCTCTCATCTAAGTTGACTGCTTCCATAAATATAAGTCTCCTCCTTTCTCTTTTATCTCCCCCTTTGACATCAATGGAAAATATTTTTTCTCCCCCTTACACTGTACTCTTCATTTTCTGCTCTGCAACCAACAACCTTCTCTCTTTCTAAAGCTCCCCCTGAGATGGTGCTCCTCTTTTAGTGCTTCAATGATTGGATGACATAGGTACCACCCCTAGTTTTAGTCTGAGATACTCAAAGGATTCTCTAGGAATAGGTTTTGTAAATATATAATCAATTTTTTCCTTTGTACTGATATATTTCAACTTGACATTTTGTTCTGTGACTTTCTCTCTTAGGAAATGATACTTGACCAGAATGTGCTTTGTCTTCGAATGCATGAAAATATTCTTTGAGATATTTATTGCACTACTATTGTCACACAATATTGATATTTTTTTATTATACTCTACATGAATGTCCTTCATTGTTTGTTTCATCTAGAGGAATTGTGTACAACATGATGCTACTACAATGTATTATGCTACTGTTTTGGATAGAGAAATTGATGATTGCTTCTTGATAAACCAAGACACTATGTTGTTTCTCATAAATAAAGCTCCACCACGGGTTCTCTTTCTATCATCCACACTACCTGCCCAATCCGCATTTTTGTAAGCTGTCAGAGTAAAGTATTTTCTTGTGGGATACCATAAACCAAAGTCCAATGTGTCTTTCAGATATTTGAATATTCATTTTACTACTTGTACATGTGTTTCCTTTGGTGAAGCTTGAAACCTTCCAACTAAACCTACTGCCTACATTATATCTGGCCTTGAATATATCACATATAATAGGCTACCTATCATTGATCTATACAGAGTTTGATGAGCTTCCTTTGATTCATATTCTTTACTTAACTAGTGACCATGGGTGTGTTGACAGGTTTGCAGTCTTCCATTTAAAACTTCTTCAGTGTCTCCTTGATATATTTGGTTTGAGAAATGAATATTCCTTTGTTGGTTTGAGAAATATGCAACCCTAGAAAGAAGGACAACTCTCCAAGAATAGACATCTCAAATTGTTTTTTCATTTCTTCTACAAACTTTTGTCTCATTCTATCAGCGTTACTTCCAAAAATGATATCATCCACATAAAATACAATGATTAACATCTATGCATTGTCTATTTTGATGTAAATATTGTTATATGTTGTTCCTCTTTTGGAACCTTGTTGCTGCAAGTACTTTTCAAGTATTGAATACCATGCTCTGGGAGCTTGCTTTAATCCATAAAGTGATTTCTTCAATCTGCAAACATAATCTTCATTTTCTGATAATAATAATCCTTCGTGCTATTCAATGTACACTTCTTCCTCTAAGTCTCCATTCAGGAATGCTAACCTGACATCCATCTAATACGCTTTAAAATTATTGAGGCTTGCAAATGCAAAAAATGTTCTAATGGCTTCCAGTCTTGCAATAGGTGCAAAGGTTTATTCAAGGTCAATACCTTCTACTTGAGCATACCCTTTACATACAAATATTGCTTTATTTCTTACTACTTTTCCATATTTCTTTAACGTATTTATGAATACCCACTTTGTAACAATCACACTTTTGTCTTTGGGTCTTGGGACAAGTTCCCATGTCCGATTTTTCTCGATATGGTTTAAACATTCTTCCATAGAATTTACCCAATGTTGATCATTACTGGCCTCTTACCCACTTTGTAACAATCACACTTTTGTCTTTGGGTCTTGGGACAAGTTCCCATGTCCGATTTTTCTCGATATGGTTTAAACATTCTTCCATAGAATTTACCCAATGTTGATCATTACTGGCCTCTTCAAAACATTTAGGCTCTATTTTGGTCAACAAAGAAAAGTTTACCTATTCAAAGGTGCTCACCATTTTTATCACTAAGAATTAAGTCTTTTGGATGATCCTTCTACACAAACCTTGATGGGGTTTGTGTATATTGGAATTATGTTTCTTCTTCCTCTTCTTCTTCTTCAATGTATTCTATTTATTTTGTTAACAGTTTATTATTATGATGTCTTGCTTCATCTATTTTAACATTTATACTTTCAATAATCTTTTGAATTCTTTTGTTGTAAAATATACAGGCTTTGCTTCTTGATGAATAACCAAGGAAAATTCCCTCATTTTCTCTTGAGTCAAAATTTCTTATATCCTCATCATCTCTTTTGATGTAACACTTGCTTCCAAATATTTTGAAATATTCGACAGATGCAGGTCGACCTTTCCATAATTCACAGGGTGTCTTATCATTGATGACTTTGATTTTCCCTCTGTTCATAATGTAAAAAATAGTGTAAATTGATTCTCTCCAAAAGTTGTCTAATAATTTCACTTCATTCAACATAGTCTTGGTGATATCTTGTACATGTATATTTTTCCTTTCAACTACTCCATTTTGTTGAAAAGTTCTTGCAACTACATATTATATTTTTATTCCATGAGTTTCACAAAATTATTCAAATTCATTGGATGTGAACTCACCTCCATTATCTGACCTTAAATGTTTGATTTTCAGATTGATCTCATTCTCAACTAAATCTTTGAATGCTTTGAACTTTTTAAATTTCTCAAATTTATGTTTGAGAAAGGCAACCCAAGTCATTCTTGTATAATCATCGATGAGTAGCATAAAATAATTCACTCCTTCCAGAATTTTTGTTCTTGTTGGTCCACAGAGATATGTGTGCACAAGATCCAATGTTATGGATGTTGTATATTCCTTTGTCTTGAAGCTCAGCCTTGATATTTTTCCATGCAGACACTGCTTACAAATAGTGTTTGATATTTTTGCGATATTTGGCATATCTATTACTGCTCGTTTGGTGTTGATTTTTACTAGGTTGTCAAATTTTGTATGCCCCATTTTTTTATGCCACAACCAACTCTTATCTGTCTACCCCATGAAATTTTGTTCTCAATTAATCGCATCAAAAATATATACATTGTTTGGGGTTTTGATTTTTTTTGCAACCAGCTTTTCTAAATTTTCCTTTTTGATATTACATTCTTCGGAGTCAAAAGTAAGAGTGTGTCCTTGGTCACACATATAGCTTACACTATGAAGATTGTGCTTCAAGTCTTAAAAACATAGAACCTTTTCTACCTTATCCATTCCATTGTGAATACTAAGAGTTCCCTTTCTAGCGATATTTGAAGCATCATTATCTCCAAAGGTAATGCTACCTTCATTCTTCTCCAAGGTGATAAAATTTGACATATCTCATGTCATGTGACTTGAGAATCCATCGTCGATGTACCACTTATATTTATTATTTTGTGCACATAGTGCAACTTGTATGAATAAGTATTTTTCTTACTTTTGTTCCCTTTATACCTAAGTTCTTTCAATGATTTTTGGGGTTTCTTCTTTATGATTTTTTCTAAAATCACTTCTGCAGAATTTTGCTATATGTACATAATTGTTGTAGTTATAACATATATAATGTTATAATTTAGTAACGATGAAAATGGGTTCTAATTTCTTCTTGAGAATTCATAGGAATATTTGTTGTTGTTCCTCATGTAAATAGCTTTTGCATTTTTTCTACAATCTAAATATTTATGATCAAAACCCTTGCAAGAGTAATGATATCCAAAAAAAGGATTTTCGTACCTGATTGTATGATTCCATCTTGATGGAAAAGTATTATTGACTCTATGTTTGTGAGGAATATTTGTCTCTCATGGAACATTTTTTCTTTCCCTCATGTTGTCATCAACCTTTTTAGGATTTTTTAGCACATTAGTATAACTTTTGCTTTTTCCTTCACTCACCGTTTTTTAGGAAGTTGGATCTTCTTCAACAATTTCCTTCTTCTCACTATAGCCAAGGACAATATTGTCAAATGGTGATATTTGAAAATTTAGGATTTAATCTAAATCCGCAGATCTCTTTTCAAATTTCATACTAGTATTTGATATTTCCAACTTCTCTCTTAAACACACTATTTCAGATTCTAGATTGTTGTAAACATATTCCTTTTATTTTAGTTTGGATCTTAATACTTCTTCAATTCTCTTTGCCTCTTCTACTTGAGTTTTTAGGCTGATGACAATATTTTCAATTTCATTCGAGATATATTTTGTACAGAGTATTTATTTTACTGTACTTCTTCAATTGCTCCTTTTGTAGCCATTTCTTGTTACTAGGTCTCTCTATTTCATTTATAGCACATATGATCTCTCCTTCAAGATCCACTTTTGCATCAACCTCAGGATTGTCTTCTTCTGTAGAATCTGTGTTTCTATTTTTTGGTTCATGACTTTTTGTTTCTAGGACCATGAAGAGTATCTATTCTGTTTCACTGTCACTGTCATCAAAAGATTTTTTTTCCTCATTGGTATATAGATTTTTCCTTTGTTTGTAGAAATTTCTTCTCTTTTCATTCTTTCCTTTCTTATACCTTTTGAAACTGGAATCTTCTTCTTTATTGTTGTTTTTAATTTTTGCATAAGGAAACTTATCAACAAAGTGTCCTACTTATCCACAATTAAATCATTTAAATGGAAGTTTATCTTTTTATTCGCATGTTCCTCTCTTGATATTCTTGACAAAGTTGGATTATTTTGCATCTTATTCATTGTTTGAGTTTCCACTTGTTTTGTATTATTCTCTCTTTGTCTTATTTGATTCCTTGAAGGTTGTTAATCCCTAAATAGTGGCACATTACCCCTTAATTTATGCATATTACATTATTAATTTTATTTTATTTATGTCAGCTTGGATCCATTAGTTGTAATTGTACCTCCTAGTCTCCTATATATACCAAGAAGACCTTTTCATTTGGAATCATCTGGTATTTGGAAATCTATGTGGTGTATAAGGAGGTTTCCCCTTAGAAGAGGATTATTATCGGAAATTATCTCTTTTTCAAGGCTTTGAGTACTTATTATGAGGTTTTCTAATGCTATTTTGATATTTGGTTATTAACATTTGGTATCAGAGCTCAAGGTCTTGGTGTTTCGTTGGTACATCTGAGACACCTTGGAATTTTCAATATATATTTTTCTATATGAAGTTTCAAAAGGAACCCCTTGGATTGTATTTAGTAGAAGGATCAAGGTACGTGGGGTTCAAATTTCAGCTCCTGAGGCCTTATATGTTCAGAGATATAGCCTTTGTAAGATAGGGTTTTGGAATCATCATGAATTTAGCCATCGCGTAATTTTCTCTATAAATTTTTTATGTACCATTTCATACCCTAAAACCAAGAGGATATTCATAGAAATTATCAAGGTAGTTGTGATAAAAATTTGATCTTTCGGGTCGTCGTACTTTTGTAGATACACCATGTGTAAGATAGGGTACCTGACTAGTCATATTAACTAGTCTCAAACAGGTGTTCCAGGTAAAACAATGATATCTTCTTCAGTGAGTATCCAAATTAAGTGAGAACAATTTCATTGGATATTGGAAAGTCTTTAGTATTTTTGGTACACGTTTCAGAATCAAATATCAGATATTGTGCTCTTGGCACACTTTACAAGTACGCTCTCTTGGAAGGGACACAAATCAAAAAGGTGTGGGGAAGTTACCATAACTTCCACTTGGCACATCCAATTTTGATCAAACATGTGGCATTGCAAAGAAGAAATATAATATAACTACAAAAAATAAAGTTTGGAGATACAACAAAAGAAATATCGTCTAGCAAAACCACCTAGAAATCAAGGTTTAAAAGTGATACTTGGCCAACATGCCACCAAAAAATAGAACTTCTACACCAAATAAGCCTTCGGACAGTCCTACTTGGACTCTTGATGAAGGTGAAGAAATGTGTAGGGACATAAATGATTTACGAAAGAATAAAATAACAAAATATTAACTACAAGGGATGATGCATTCAACTGAAGCTAAGTTAGAGGAAATAATGGATACTAAGATGGATGGTTTAAAAAGGGAGATCATGGAAGGATTGAAAATTTTCCTAATAGAGAAGCCACCTGAAAGTGAAAATGTATCCCAGTAAATTCATGATGAGGACATAAGGAAGATGAATCAAGATTGGAAAAACTCTAACTTTGGGTTGAAGACCAACCACCTTACTAAGATTGATATGGGGAATTTTTATGGAAAGGATCCAATCACATGGATACTTCATATGGATCACTTATTTTATCTACATGATTACATACACAAAAGGTACGAATTGCTTCTTTATATGTATAACCCAATCAATTTGTGTGGTACCGATGGCTTTATTCTCACAAATCACTTCTCACTTGGAAAATTTTCACAGAAGAAATCATAGCACACTATGAGGATACAAGGAGAAATACCTTCTTTAGCCAATTGATAAATCTCAATAAAAAGGGTTCAATTGTGAAGCACATTGAAAAATTGCAAAGATTGAATATAAAGGTAACAAATATTCCAGATGAGCACCTTATTGATGTATTCATAGGAACTTTAAAGGATAACATTCAACATGACGTTCTCCTTTGGGAACCCAAATGATTGGAGAATGCATTCAAGGTGGCGATAAATTTTGAAAGTAAAAATATGTCTATGGATACTAGAAGGACCGCTCCTAACATCTACCGAGAGAATAATGTTCCTGCTTCTAAAACACCTCAACCTACAAGGTTGACACCTCAACAATTGGAGGAAAGAAAATAAAAAGGTTTATGATTTAACTGTGACAACAAGTACAGTAAGGGACATAAGTGTGGCAAGAAGAACTTATTCTACATAGATTGTGAAGAGGAAGAACGATAACAAGAACCATCTCAAGATGAAAATGTAGAAGATATTTCTTATGAAGAGTTGATTCCCATGATATCATGTAATGCATTGGCTAGAATTAGAACTCCTAAAACCCTTAATATTGAAGGATATATCAAAAATAAAAAGGTAATAGTCCTAATTGATTCTGGCAGTACTCATAATTTCATTCACTATAATTTATCCAAATCTCTCAATTGCTTTATATATCCTGCACCAGAGTTTCAATTAATGATTGCAGATGGAGGAACTATCAATTGCTTAGAAAAATTCCATAAGATCAATCTTACTATGGGGTAATATGTAATGAATATTCCAATGATTGTTATACCCATGGTTGGTGTTGATGTCGTACTAGGATTCAAATGGTTACAATCATTAGGAATAGTGTCTTTTAATTTTCAAAAACTTTTCTTGAAATTTTCATTGGAAGGAAAATAAATTGAGTTAAGAAGTATCATAGGGAAATCCAGTAAGGTGATAAGGTCTAATGGCATGAAAACATTATCGAAAAAGGGGCATCGGGGTGTAATTGCACAACTATTCTCACTAGATGTTCAAACATCTAAGCCATCTATTCCCATAGATCTCCAAGGGATCATTGATAAGCATTCCAAAGTATTTGAAGATGTTCCCTTAGGTCTTCCACCCACTCGAAATCATGATCATGATATTCACCTAATTCTTGGGAGTGTTCCTCCTAACATCAGGACTTACAGATACCCTTATGCCCCAAAGAGTGAAATTGAGCGTATGGTTGAAGAAATGTTAGAGGTTGGAATTATTAGACCTAGACAAAGTTCTTACTCTACACCGATGGTAATGGTACTCAAGAAAGAGGGCTCATGGTGTATGTGTCCATATTATAGAGAGCTCAACAAGATTACTATTAAAGATAAGTTTCTCATTCCTGTCATTGATGAATTGTTATATGAACTACATAGAGTAATCTATTTCACAAAGTTGGATCTTCGTTCAGGGTATCATCATATTAGAATGAAGGAAGAAAATATTCCAAAAACAACATTTTGAACTCATGAAGTCCATTATGAATTTTTGGTCATGCTTTTTGGCATTACGAATGCACCTTCCACATTCCAAGGGTTGATGAATTCCATTTTCAATCCCTTCCTTCGAAATTTTCTTTTAGTATTTTATTTTTAGGATCATGTGTGACATGTTGACAAGGTTCTACAACTACTAAAGGAGAAAAAACTACTAAAGGAGAAACAACTATATGCCAAACCACACAAATGTTTCTTTAGGGTGAAGGAGGTAGATTATTTGGGTCATATTGTATCTCATGAAGGTGTCAAGGTAAACCCTAACAAGATTAAGGCCATTATGGACTGGTCAATTCCAAAAACATTGAAGAATCTTAGAGGATTTTTGGGTTTGACAGGTTACTACCACAAGTTTGTTCGACACTATGGAAGAATAGAAACACCTTTAACAACATTAACTAAGAAGGATGCATTTTCATGGACTCCATAGGAAACTCAAGATTTTGAACAACTTAAAGAGGCAATGTGCAAAGATCATGTCTTGACCACACCAGAATTCACAAAAACCTTTATTGTGGAATGTGATGCCACGGGAAATGGCATTGGTGTTGTTCTAATGCAAGAAGGAAGGCCCCTTGATTTTGAAAGTTGGTCACTCAAAGGAAAGGACTTACAGAAACCCATTTATGAGTAGGAAATGATGGAAATACTACATGCATTGAATAAATGGTTCCCTTACCTAATAGGTAGACACTTCAAGGTCAAAACAGATCATGATAGTCTTAAATACTTCTTGGAGAAAAGACTATCTTCAGAAGAACATAAAAAATGAGTGACCAAGATGTTGGGTTATGATTTTGAAATCATCTACAAAAATATAAAGTAGAATTATGTGGTAGATGCACTCTCAATAAATGATGAAGATGTTGAGTCCTTTCTTTGTGATATCTCGATCATCCAACCCGATTGGATAATAGAAGTGAGGGATGAATGGAAGAATGATGGAAATGTGTGGACTCCCATTCAAAGGTTGCATCATGATTCTAGTGCATCAGATACATTTACATGGAAAAATGATTCACTGTAGTACAAAGGTCGCTTCTATTTATGTAAGAACTCCTGACTCAAACAAAAGGTACTCTTGGAATTACACACCTCTTCGATAGGAGGGCACTCAGGATTTTTGAAAACCTACCATAGGGTCAAGAACGAATTGTTTTGGGATGGATTTAAAAATGATGTTCACAAGTTTGTGGTGGAATGTTTGGTTTTCCAACAAAATAAGGTGGAAACAGTTAAGACCCCATGTCTTTTACAACCATTAGCCATCCCAAGTCAATGATGGGAAGAGGTTTACATGGATTTCATAACAGGGTTACCGAAGTCTGAAGGAAAGAGTGTCATCATGGTGATTTTTGATAGACTAACCAAGTACACACACGCTTGTGCACTCTCTCATCCTTTCAAAGACAATACAATTTCCACCGCATTCATGGAGACAGTTCAAAAGTTACATGGAAGACCAAAGATTATTGTAAGTGACTGAGATCCCATCTTCATTGGACATTTTTGGACATAATTATTTTCTTATTTGGGTACTCAATTGGCTCATAGCTCACCTTATCATCCTCAATATGATGGATAAACCGAGATAGTGAACAAATTTCTGGAAGCATACCTTCATTTATTTTTCTCTGATAAACAAACACAATGGTTCAAATGGTTACCCTTGGCAGAATGGTGGTATAACACTTCCTTTCATACTGCAACAAAAATGACACCATTTATGGCACTCTATGGATACCACCCTTCCATTTCTTCTCTAAAAGAAAAATCTAAGGTTCAAGCAGTGGAAGATCACATCGAGCATCAACAACAAGTTCTCCAAATCTTAAAGGACAACCTGACCATGGCACAGAATCACATGAAACAACAAGCAGATCAACATTGTAGTGAAAGAAGTTTTGAAGTAGGGGATTGGGTATTTTTAAGACTACAACCATAGAAACAAATGTCCCTCAAGCAAGCTAAGAAGGATAATAAATTATCACCAAAGTACTATGGCTATTATAAGGTGTTGCAAAATATTGGTACTCTAGAATACAAATTGGAGTTTCCTACATCTTCGCGAGTACACCCATTTTTCCATGTTTCATGCTTAAAAGAGGTTATAGGTGACAAGATACTAGTTCAAACTATATTTCCAGAACTTGACGAGGAAGGAAAAATCATATTTATTGGAGCCTGAAGCTATCACTAACACAAGAATTCACCAGTTGAGGAATAGATCCATTTTAGAGTATCTCATTAAGTGGAGGAAACTACCTACTAAAGATTCTACTTGGAAAGATGAGTCTTTTATACATAAGCATCCAGAATTAATCAAATGTTGTGGACAACACTTCTCTAAAGGGGAGGGGCATGTTAATCCCTAAATAGTGTCACATTACCCCTTAATTGGGGCATATTACATTAGTAATTTTATTTTATTTATGTTGACTTGGGTCCATTAGTTGTAATTGTACCTCCTAGTCTCCTATATATACCAAGGATACCTTTTCATTTATAATTGTACCTCCTATTCTCCTATATATACCAAGGAAACCTTTTCATTTGGAATCATCTGCTATTTGGAAATTTATGTGGTCTATAAGGAGGTTTCCCCCTCAAAGAGGCTTATTATATGAAATTATCTCTTTTTCAAGGCGTTGAGTACTTATTCAGAGGTTTTTTTATGTTATTTTGATATTTGGTTCTTAAAAAAGGTTGCTTCCTTTCTTAATGGCTTTACTTGGCTATTTATTTTTTCCTCATTTCATATGTAGTGAGGATTCCATGTAACTCATCCATTGTTAGATTGTCTAGGTCATTTATTTCCTCAATAGCATATATCTTGGGATAAAATCTTGAGGGAAGTGATCTAAGCACTTTTTTCACAATGATGGCTTCTTGAACCTCTTCACCCATTCCTCTGATAGTGTTGACAATATAATCTATGCGTAGAAAACAAGTTGCAATACTCTCTTCTTATTTCATTGTAAGACTCTTGAATTGTCCTCTATGGGTTTGTAACTTTTCCTTCTTGACCTTGTCATCCCCTTCATACATATTTTATAACTTGTCCCACGTTTCCTTTCCTAAAACATAATGCATGTCTTTGAAAAATTATGAATCTGCCATACCACTTAGAATTGCATTCATGGCCACAAGGAAAATATTATGCCATAAATACACACCAAGACAAATCTAAGCTCTCTTTGATTAGTGCTCATCAGGAAAGAAGAATCACCGGAATTACAAAGAAGTTTGTCTTTTTGTTCCTAAGAGAAGGAAAGAAGAAAGGAGAAGGTAGCAAGTTGGATATGAAGGCAACCTTGGAAGGATGTAGTGGCAAGAAGCATCAACAACTACAACAATTTATTGAATCCTATAGGGAAGTGTTTCAAGAGCCTCATGGAATACCACCCAAGAGAGAGGTTGAACATGAGATTCAATTGTTGTTGGAATCACCATTGCATAAGATTGGGTTGTATAGGAATTCCTTCATTGAAGAATATGAAGTGAAGAAGCAGTTGCAGGAATTTTTGGAGAAGGGATTCATCAAACCCAATACATCACCATGTGGTTCACCCATCATAATGGTGCCAAAGAAATATGGAAGCTGGAGAATTTTCATTAACTACCGTGCCCTGAATAAGATCACCATCAAGAATAGATATCCTTTGCAAAGGATTGATGACTTTTTGGATCAATTCCAGCAAGCCAAATTCTTCACTAAGTTGGACCTCAAATCAGGTTACCACTAAGTGAGGATCAAACTAGAAGACGTGTGGAAGACAATGTTAAAAAAAATACAAGGTTTGTATGAGTGGTTGGTTATGCCTCTTGGATTATGAATTGCACCTACAACATTTATGAGTTTCATGAATGATGCACTACGTCCCTTCATTGACTCTTTTGTAATAGCATATCTGGATGACATACTAATATTTAGCAACACTTGGCAAGAGAACCTCTCACATGCAACACGGGTACTGGATACCTTGAGGAAGACTCAATTGATTTCCAACTTACAGAGATGTGAGTTTGGAAATACCTCTTTGATATATATTGGGAACATGATTGGAGGAGGAGATTTTAGGGAAGATTCGGAGAAGATTCCATCCATCACCCAATGGCCTATTCCCACCAATGTGATAGAGGTCAAGAATTGCATGGGAGAAACTGAATATTTAAGGAAATTCATTGTAAACTTCTCCACGGTAGCAACGCCATTACATTCCATAACTTCCAAAGGAAAGATATTTCATTGGGGAAAGACACAACAAAGAGAATTTGAATACTTGAAGAATAAAATCATTGATTCTCCAATGTTAACCATGCCAAATTTGCAAAGACATTTTGAGTTAGATATTGATGTTAGTGGGTATGCATTAGGAGCAGTGCTCGTGAAAGGAGGAATGCCTATGTTATACCATTTGGAGTTGTTTCATGGAGCAGTGCTTCACTATCCCACGTATGATAAGGAGATATTTGTGATAGTATAAGCAGTGAAGAAGTGGAATCATTACCTCTTGAGAAAATATGTTTTCAAACATACAGATCATCAACTCCTTCAGTATCTACAAAGCTAGAGAAAGATGTAGCAAGTGAGGCATTACAAGTGGTTAGGCTTCTAAAAGAAATTTCATTTATTGATTAAGTACAAGAAAGGAGTCACGAATAGAGTTGAATATGTGCTCTCTCGACCATCACAAAAGAAGATTGCAGAAATTGGAATGATAATGCAGCTTGAGCCTTTCACTCGTGAGCTTCTTAGTGAATATTATGAGGGAGATGAATATTTCATAGGAGTCTACAAGTAGTTCAAGGAGAGGGTAGTCACTTCCATGTAAGGAAATGAATATCACCTCCACTATGAGTTTTCATACAAGGTGGAAAAACTATGCATAACCTGAGATAGAAGAGTTCAGTTGATGAGAGAAACACACACTTCTAGGGTTGTTGGAAATTTTAGTGTGATAAACACAGTGGTGAATCTGCAGCAGCATGTGTATTGGATAAATATGCAGGAGAAAGTGGAAAATTTTATTAGAGGTTGTGTTCTTTGTAGCACTATCAAGCCAAGAAACTGAAAACTTGGTTTCTACATGCCATTTCCAGTACCAAACAAACCTTGGGAAACCATATCCTAGATTTTGTTGGAGGTTTTCCTATGACTCGTAGATGCCATTATTACTTGTTCATTGTGGTAGAAATTTTTATCAAAATGTGTGTGTTCATTCTCTGTAAGAAGACAATCTATGGATGAGAGGCAAATGAACTAATGTTCATCCATGTTTGGGTACACTTTGGATTTCCAACCTCCATCATATTTGATCGAGACAACAAGTTCTTGGGCATATTTTGGAAAGTGTTTTGGGAAAGAATGGATGCCAAGTTGAAGTACTCCACTAAATTCCATCCTTAGACTGATGGAAAAATTGAGGTTGTAAACAGGAAGTCGGTGCAACTATTGAGAGGATACAACAACAAACATCCAAAAACTTGGGATGAACAAATAGTCTAAATCCAACATTCTTACAACAGAGTACTTCATTCTTCCATCAACAAGTCTCCTTTTTAGACTTGTTTTCGTTATCTACCTCCTTCACCATTGGATATTTTTTATGGAGAGTAGAATGAAGAAACAATACTACAAGGAGAAGAGTAGAATGCAAGCACATTCATAGATAAGATTAGGAATACACATCTAAGAGTTCAGGAGTAGCTTCGGAAGAGCTAGCAGTTTTACAAATCTAGGCATGATCAACACAGGGAGGATCATAAGTTATGTGTTGGAGACCAAGTGTAGTTTTATCTCTGTAGGGAAAAATAGTAAGGAGCATCAGAGAAACTCAATCCTCTTAGATATGGACCGGTTGAGATCATTGAACAAGTGAACGAGAATGATTTCAGGTTGAAACTTCCACTCTATATGAAGATAAACTCAGTGGTATAAATGGATTATTTGAAGTTATCTGAGCCCTCCATGTGGGATGAGGAGGAAGAAAATCAGGTTCTTCTAACTTTTGAAGACCTTGCACCTCATGGACTTGAGGATTTGGAGGAAGACACGATGTTGGAGAACAAGGAGAGGACGACTAATAGAGGACAACAAGAAATGTGGAAGATTGATCTCAAGGGACATACTACAAGGAAATAAAAGCAGTACGAGAGGAACCAAAATGCAAGAAATTTCCCTCATCTATCATTGGCATCTTTTGGGGACCAAAATCCTCCCAATGGGGTGGTGTAATCTGAATCGGATTAGACAAGAACAATTTGTTATCAGCACAGGACTCTAAGATGATCATCACGTGCATAGTTTAAGGCTATGGACGATGAAGGAAATCGACTTGTTGGCATGAAGGGCCCCATGTCATTCTGATTGATGTCCAATTTCATATCTGATGTATGTAAATCTGGGTAGTATATTATTGTATTCATAAACAAATTTCCACATAGGAGAAAAGACAAACAAACAAACAAAAGAAAGAGAAGTGGACTAGAGAGAAGATGAAGTGTTGGGGATGCCTGACCTTCCAACTATCCTCTCATTCGACTCATCATTCTATATCATGTATCCCCATAGTGAGAAAGGGTTTCTTTGGCTATGAATGATGTAGAGAGGATACCCATATGTCATTGAGGAGCATAGAGATGAACCACAGATCTTGTAAATTTCCTATAGCTGAATAAATAAGAGCCTAGTTGAAGAAAAAAGAATGTTGGTTTTCCTATTTGGGTTTCCAAGGTAAATTTTGATTCTATGTGTGATCATGGTTTGTGGTTGCATTGTTCATGAATGTTTAATATTGTGCACTGTAAATTAATGAATGTCGACATATTGTTTAGCAAAGATATTTTCGTGCCAGTTAGTGTTTGAGATTGTTCTATATGTATATGGTTGCATGGGTTCATAAGCCAAACTAACAGCTCTTTAACCATAGTCATGTGTTGATTTTAAGATGGAAATTGATATCCCTCCTTCCAGAGTTGTTGTTATTCATTTGGGGGTTTCCAATTTCAGTTTGAGAGTCATTGGAAACATTTTCAACTTTGTTGGACATTTTCATTTGCCCACAAAGCATAGAAGTCATATATATATATTGAAGTCTAGTGATTTTCGGGGTGCTTATTAGCTTCCCACGGACAATAGACACGTTTTTTTCCCATTCGTTGTCTATGAAATTCACCCCAAAAAGTTTTTCCTCTGTTTTCAAATTCCAGACCAACTTCTATATGTTTTTCGTTGTCTGTGAATGTCCAAGTCAACATCGACATGTGTTTCTTTGTTAGTGAAGGCCCAAATCAACTCCCCCATGTTTTTAGTTCTCTGGGTTGCCAAAAATCACCCTGGTCATTTTTATGACTCGTGGGTTATTGAGAATAGCCTACCAAATGTTTTTACACGCCTCCAATGATCAAATTCACGTCTAGTATTTTCTTCTCGGTTATTGGTTATTGATTTTGATGTGCAAAGGGTTCCCCTTCATTATTGGTTGTCAAATCCACCTCTTATTTATTTGTTTTAGTCACAGATCAACCCACATTGACTTGGATTCTTTCTTGGTCAATTTATCCTTCCTCATTCAACTAACATCCATCCATAGTCAACCCAATCTGCCCACACTTCGACCAGAGTGTCTTTTAGTCAGTTTATCTCATTTGGTCAACCCAACTTGAGTCAACTTGACTGGGTTGACTTGCTTGTATTCTGACTCGACTTGCCTCTATTCCAACTCATATTCCAACTTGACTTGCTTCTATTTTGACTCATATTCTAGCTAAACTTTCGAGTAGATGACGTCATTCTTATTTAGGCTTACTCGACTTCTAGTTTGGTTGGTCGAGTCTTTTTTCATCTTCAAAAGATATTAAGTTATATTTTTTTTATAGGATTTTTGTGTTGGTGAGATGGATAGGCCATAAGCCTCTCATTTACGAACCAATCAAGGCCTTGAAGCACTAAACAAGCCCTCTCAGGGGTATCTTCTCCTCAAATTGGGGTTATGGGTTCTCTTAGGAGGTTTAGCACACCGTGTATGGGTTGTAGGGCCTTAACTATGGTTGAGGATGTAAAGATATGGTATTTGGACCTAAATGAAGCTTCTTAGTCTCAAACACCATGAATGTTGCTGCAAACCACCACGCATTACCTATGTATGAGATCTAGCCTTTGAATGGGGATATGGGTGACATTAGGAGAATCTATGCACCATAGATGGGTATCAAGGCCTTAATAATGGCTACAAACAAAAAATTAGGGTATTAGGTCCTAAATGTAATTTAATGGGTGCTAAGCAAGATGAATGGGGCCTCAAAGCACCACACAAGTCCTCTCTAAGTAATGGTTAGGCTCTAAGTGATCATACTATTACCATTAAGATGTTTTTCAAACCACAAATGGGTCTATTGATGTTTACAATGGTTGGCTACATAAAATAAGGGCATTATGTCGTACATGAAATTTCTCAAGCTCAAGCATCATGAGAAAGGCCTCGAACCACCAAACAAACCCTATGTAGGGGATCTTTACCTCCGAGTGTTAGAGTTTTTTTATGCCACAAATAGGTCTTGGGGTCTTGACCATGGCATGAGATGCAAATAGTGGCCTTAAAATCGAAACAAAGTTTCTTAGGCTCAATCACAATGAATGATGCCTCAAACTACCACATAAGCCATATTTAGGTGATCTTTGGGAGCCAAGTAGGATACAAATTCCATTAGGATGTTTTGTGAACTATGAATGGATATTTGGACCTTAATTATAATTGGGCATGGAAAACAAGGGCCTAAGGCCCTAAACAAAGCTTCTTGGGTTCAATCCCCATAAGAATGAGGCATTGAACCACCTCATTGGCCCTTTCTAAAGGATATTTTTCCTCCAATTGAGGATATGAGAGCCATTAGGAGATTTCATGAATTGTAGATGGGTCCTGAGGCTTTGAACATTTCCTGGGAGGGAAAATAATAACCTTATTCCCTAAATGAAGCTTATCAAGCTCAAGTGTCAGTAATAATGCCTCTAACCCCCACATTATCCCTAGATATAGGATATTTGACCTCTAAGATGGATATGGGTTTCAATAGAAGGTTTCTTGCACCATGGATGGGTCTCATGGCCCTAAATTATACTTCTCAAAATCAAGCACCGTTAAAAAGGCCTAGAACCACCATAGAGTCCCTCTCTAAGGATATTTGTCCTGTGTGTGTGTGGATATTGGTGCCATTAGGAGGATTTGTACACTAGTGATAGGTCTTTAGGCATTGACCTTGGTCAAACAAAGAAAACAAGCGCTTTATGCTCTAAAATAATCTTCTCAAGATGAAGCACCAAGAATGGGGTCTCAAACTACAACACATACCCTCTATATGAGATCTTTGGCCTCGTAGTTGGATATGAATGCCATTAGGAGGTTTTACACACCACATATGGGTCTAAGGATCTTGACCATGATCATATGTGGATAAAAAGGACCTTATTCCATAAAAAAATATTCTTAATCTAAAGTATAATGAACTAGGCCTAAAACCACTACAAGTACCCTCTCTAGGGGATATTTAGCTTCCAAGTGGGATATGGAAACCATTAAGACATTTTATGCATAATGGATGGGTCTTGGGGTTGTATCCATGGTTGAGGATGTAAAACAAGAGTCTTAGGCCCTAAATTCATATTCTCAAGCTCATGTGTCATGAATGAGTACCACCACAGAGGCCCTATATAAGGGATATTTGGCCTATGAGTGGATACGACCACCATTAGAAGGTTTTTCACACCCCAAATTGTTCATAGGACCTTAACCATGGTTAAGGAATAAAAATAATGGGATTGGGCCCTAAACGAATATTCTCAAGCTCAAGTGCCATTAATAAGGCCTCAAACCACCACATGGGCCCTTGCTAGGGGACATTTAGCTTCCAAGTGTGGACATGGATTCCATTAGGAGGATTTTCACACCAAAAATAGGCCTTGGAGGAATACCCATGATCAAGGTAACAAATCAAGATATTTGTGTTATAAAAAGTGCTTCTTAAGGTGAAGATCCATAAAAATGACCTCAAACCACCACTTAGGCCCTTGCAAGGATATATTTGGCTTCTAAGTGGAATATGGGTGCCATAAAGAGTTTTTATGCACTAAGGATGAGTCTCATGGCATTAGGAATGGTCATGGGATGATAAAAATGGACTTAGGCCCTACATGTCACTTCTTGATATCAAGTGCCATGACTGAAGCCTCTAACCACCACATAGGCCTTCACTAGAGGCTTAGTGGCATATGGATGTCATTATGAGTGTTTTGGAAAGATGGGTGGATCTTGGGGAATTGATAGTGGTCAACAAAGGAAATCAAGTCCTTTTTCCCTAAAGGAATTTTTTAGAGCCAATTATATTCATTTGTAAAAATATATTGAAGGTTTATCCTTTAATTGTATGTATATGAAATATACACACATTATGGAATGTGTTACCTTCCAAATTGTATTTAATGTCAAACTCCCTAATTCACAATGTACAACTCAAGGGGAAACTATTAGAATGATCACCACTATCACCGAAGAAATCTATCCTCTTCACTTTAGGTCATATCTCCTCCATCTCAAGGGAGTTATACCTAGTATGATTACGAAAGCTAAGCAATGAGGCACAAGGTGAAGTGAGAGTAGCTTTAGTAAAACAATGTTTTGGAATTTTTTAGGATATAAAAGAGGTGATGGAAGGAAGTATAGATCGGTGTTAAATCGAACAGGGGAAATGGAGTCATGGTGAATCAAAGGGGCTTATGGAGTGAATAAGAAAACCCCTCTTAAGAATTTCTCTATTTCATTCAAGGATTTAGGAATAAGATATTAGAACCAAAGAGGAAGATTAATATCTTGTCTAATCAATATTATAAATGAAGAACAAGGCCCTACAAGAAGGGGTCCTCAAGGGAGAAACCTTCACCAACAAGGTCAACTATAGCTTGATAAACGTAATAAAAACTTATTTCTAGAGTTCCAATATGGATAGACAAAGAAAGGAACCAAATAATTATCAAACAAACAAAGGAACAATAATAGGAGTTACCCCAAAATGTCTTCCCTCCAATGGAAGAAAATTCCCTTCAATGGATCGTTCTAGTTAGCTTGTAGAATACTTGAGCATTTCACCATTAATATTTATGCACCAAATAATAACCAAGATAGAGAAGCTTCAATAATTGACACCAACATGCAAAAAGAAAAAAACCTTTACAAAACCATATGTTCTAAAAAATATATGTCAAATAATCTCCAAGGAGTGGATGCTCCAAAAGTCCAACCATGAGTACAAATGAGGAAGAAATACTCTTTATATAGAGTCTAGATCGACTTCCTTTACGATAGAATAATAATATCTCATGTGATATCCTTAGATATAGCCTAGGGAGGAGAGATGACCTAAAGTGAAGAGGATAGGTTCCTCAGGTGATAGTGGTGGATGTCCTAATAGTTCTCCTTGAGTTGTACCATGTGATTAGGGATTTAATCATTAAGTACAATTAGGGAGGTAACATAATTTATTGTGTTCTATAATGCAAGCATGTTATTTGAAATTCAAAACAATTACTATAATTCTATCTTTTCACCTACATCACTAATCTAGTTTCTTTAGGATAAACTTTGACATATGAACCTGGTGGTTTGCTAATTTTTAAAATTTCTATCCATATCTCATTTTTTTACGATATTTTTAAATATTCTACATGTCACATCCCCATAGTGTGCCTTATGATATTGCACCTCTTGAGGGCATGAAACACCATGATTTTTCTCACTTGTTTGCTTGGAAACACCAAGTGTACTTCATTTAGACTATGCCTCTTCACCTAGAGCATACCCATACTCTGTTCTAGGCTATCGACAAGTCACACTCCTACTCTAGTGAAATTCTTGTATATTTATACATTTGTTAACTTCTTTAACACTCAATCATTTTTAAGCATACATCCAAGAACAATAGAATCCAAGAGAACAACAATGAAATAGGCAACAAAAACATAGATATAGATATAGTGAGGGAGGCACAAATTGTGCCTATCACCTGGCTAAGTCTTTGTTATTGCAAAATAGTTACAACATTAACACTACTGACTCGGTTTACAACTTTGGTAGAGTCAAGTGACTCACCTCACCTCACCAACACACTCATGAGAAAATCCATCACCTCAAGACTCTTTGTCGCAACCATCTCCACAACCACCCATGGTGCACCTCAAACATTCCCTCAATCACAGAATTTCTATCTCTTTGTTTTTGTAGACTCTATCTCTTTGTTTCCACGGACTTCATAGATTTTGGTTCTGCCTCACACATGCCTCCAACAAACCTACATTTTGAGACTTGGCAAAAATATTCCCAAGAGAATTTCTCCCATCTCTTTCCACCAAATCCTCCTCAAGGAAACAAAACTCCTCCCAAGTGGAGCAACTTGGATCCTTGAGGGAGCTTTCCCTCTTTGTCTTCCTCAGAATCATAGAGATTTCTTTCTCTCCTAGTCTTTCCAAAACTTTCCTTCCTTGGTTGTGCGCCCTTGTTCTCTTATAGGCTCTCCAAAGATCACCATCGTAAACCATTGTGTCCTTTTGGAGTGTTGCACCCCTTGGAAAACCCATGTCCAAATGAATCTTCGTGCCACTTTGTAGACCTATTCGCCCAAATGAATCCATATATTTGTTAATTTCCATGCCCCTTGGGACCAACATGCCCAACCTTGGTGCACCCCTCATGTCATCACACCCAATCCATCGAACCAACTCATCCCCTTGCATGTGTGTTCCCCTTAGGTGATCCAATTTGGTTCTCTTATGTCGCCCACCATACCTTAGTCAATTCATCTATTTGGTGGAGCACCCAATTCTTTCCCTTGACCCTTCATCAAACCATCCATCGTCTGAATTGTGTTGAAAGGAAAATTGGGTGGATTCATCCCTTTGCATGTCATGCACCCAAGGAACCCCAACACTCTCCTATATGAAAAACATTGTTTCTTCATTTGCATTGAGCATCCCGCCTGCCTGATTTGGACCATGGTGGGAGTGTGCATACCTGAGATGAGCTCCTAAAGCCTTAAATCCTCTCCCACCTCAATTCATTGTCGTCCTTGGAAACATCCACAAAATATATGATATCCAAGTCTCTGCCCAACTCGTGCCTCTGCTAGAATGTAGGATTCCAGATATAAATCAGTATGCAAAACATAAATAATTAACTAGAAATGGCAAAGAAACAATGATATAACCAGAACGATACCAAAATAATACCGGAATAACACCAGAAAGAGCACTTTGTTTACTGAGAGAAATTTCCACTTGCCTCTTCGAGGGGAAAACCTCTAACAGAGCAGAGCTCTAATACAATAATATCCAAGACAAAACTTCTCATACTCTATATTCCTATTTATACTTAATCTATCTATCCAAAAGAACAATCTAGAGGAAGATCCTTCTAGAAGCAGAAGCTTCTATTAGGTCTTATTACATTTGACTTATTCCTCCTTATTGTTAGGTCTTATTAATATTGACCTTTATTACATGGAAATATATTATTCTACCCACTTGAGGGGTTAGGTAGGTTAGGTCCCTAGAATTCCCTCCCCCTTAGAATCAGCCTTGTCCTCAAGGCTTGAGATGAGGAAATTGCTGTAGAATGTTAGCGAGCTCCCAGGTGGCATCTATTGGAGTTGTATATTTCCACTAAATGAAGACTTCCTTGATGGTATGTTGAGGAACATGATTCTCTCGCTGGTCCAAAATTTCTTGTGGCTATAACCAGATGGATCCTTCTTCATCCAACTCGGGAAGGTTGGTTTGAGTTTGGCACTTAGTTCCAATCACCTTCTTTAAGCAAGAGATGTGAAAAATAGGATGGAGCTTACAATGATTGGGTAAATCTAAGTGATAGGCCACATGTCCAATGTTATTGAGAATTGTATAAGGACCATAAAATTTGGGTGCCATTTTCTGACAATTTTCGACCTTGAGTGAAGTATTCTTACAAGGTTCCAGCCAAAGAAATACTTGGTCTCGTTCAGCAAATTGTTGTTTTGAGTGACCTTGATTGTCTTGTTGCTTCATGAAATTCTGAGACATGACCAAATTATCTTTGAGGGTATGGAGAATAGCCTCGCGAACTGTAAGTGTTTGGTCAATCACCTGGACCTTCGATACACCTGGCATGTAGGAGAGAACTGAAGGTGGATTTTGGCCATATACTGCTTCAAAAGGAGTCATGCGAGTAGTTGTATGGGAAGAAGTGTTGTACCACAATTCATCTAATGGTAACCATTGAGCCCATTGATTTTTCCTTTCAAAGGAAAAACACCTCAAATAAGTCTCCAAACACTTATTGACAACTTCAGTTTGACCATCAGTCTCGGGATGATAGGTGGTGTTGAGATGCAATTGGGTGCCCTTGAGTTTGAACAGTTCTTGCCAAAAATTGTTGGTGAAAGTTGGATCTCGATTAGAAACAATAGAATGAGGCATTCCATGAAGCTTGAAGATATGATCAATGAAAATTTGATCCATAGTTGATGCGGTAAATGGGTGTTGAAGAGCACATAAATGAGCATACTTGGAAAGACGATCCACAACCACCATGATGACAGACTTATTACTTGATTTAGGAAACCCCACAATAAAATCCATAAATATGTCCCTCCAAATAGTGGGTGGAATCGGAAGCAGTTGAAGTGTGCCAAGAGGTTTGATGGTTTCACCTTTGTTGCGTTGAAAAACATCACATTCTGCTACAAAAGTGTGAATGTCCTTTTTCATACCATCCCAGAAAAAAAAACATTTGACTTGGTCATAGGTTTTGGTAAACCTAGAATGCCTAGCTGTGGGAGTAGCATGAAGCTCAGAAAGCACCATGGATTTAAGTTGTGAATGTTTACTTAAATACAAACAACCTCTCTAGCGAAGTTCAATGTTGTGCCAAGAGTACCCTGGGGAAACTGGAGAGATGGATTTCAATTTTTGGATCATATGCAATATTTTAGGATCATGTAACCATTCTTGGCGCACATCTTGGATCCAATATGGTACAATGAACGAGAGGGAAAAAATAGACCCTTCATCTTCATATTTTCGAGAAAGAGCGTCAACAACCACATTTTCCTTTCCTTTCTTGTAAATGATCTCATAATCATGATAACCAAAGAGCTTAGTTACCCATTTTTGTTTCTATGGGGAGGAAGGTTGTTGTTCCAGAAAATACTTGAGGATTTGATGATATGTATGAATTTGGAAGAGTTTCCCCAGGAGATAAGGGCGCCAGAGATCCAGTGCATGCAAAATAGCCAACATTTCATTTTCATAGATTGATTGGCCCAAATGGAATTCGAACAATTATTTGCTAGCAAAGGCCAAAGGTATGACTCCTTGCATAAGGACATCTCCAATTCCTCTGCTTGAGGAATCACATTCGAGGACAAAGGTTTTCGTGAAATCAGGAAGGGCCAAAACCGAAGTAGTACACATAGTTGCCTTCAAAGCTTGAAAATATTGATCCACTGCGAGATTCCAAGAGAAAGAATTATTTTTAAGGAGAGCAGTGAGAGGGGCCATAATATTCCTATAATTCCAAACAAACTTGAGATAATAGCCAGTTAAACCCAAAAAACCACGCAAGATTTTGATAGTGTTGGGGTGAGTCCAATCCCACATTGCTTTAATCTATTTAGGATCCACTCGGACACTAGCCTTTCTAACAATATGACCCAAGTAATCTACTTCTGAGGCTCCAAAGGCACATTTAGAGCATTTGAGGAAAAGTTGGTGTTGCGATAGTAGATGGAGAATTTGAACCACATGGGAAAGATGAGATTTCCAATTTTTACTATAGATGAGAATATCATTAAAGAAAACTAAGACAAAAGGACGGAAGACATTATTCATGAGGCTTTGAAAGGTGGAGGGGGAATTACACGGGCCAAAGGGCATGACCAAAAACTCATAGTGACCCTCATGAGTTCTAAAGGCAGTGTTGGGTATGTCAGCTTCTTGCATACGTATCTGGCAGTAGCCAAAATGTAGATCAAGTTTAGTGAAATACTGAGCACCACTCAGCTCATCCAAGAGATCATCAATGACAGGAATGGGGAACTTGTCCTTGATGGTGAGCTTATTGAGAGAACTAAAGTCAGGACACATGCACCAAGTACCTTTTCTCTTAAGTACCATGGCCACAGGGGAAGAATAAGGGTTGGTACTGGGTCGGATAACACGCGCTTGGAGACATTCCTGCATTATTTTCTCAATTTCATTCTTTTGGGAAAAGGGGTGACGATAAGGGTTAACATTAGGAGGAATAATTCCAGGAACAAGGAGAATGGAATGATCATGAACACCACAAGAAGGAGGAAGTCGCTGAGGAGTGGAAAAAATATATTGATGTGTGGAAAGGATATCTTGGAGGTCAAGATGCACAGAGGGTGTCTCAACGACTTGAATAGAATGGAGTTGAGCAATTATACCAGAGTGACCTTTCTTGAGAAGATTTTCCATATGATGGGAACTAATGATATTAGGAGAACCAGTTGTGAGACCTTGGAATTGATACCTTTGTCCTTCCTGTTGGAATTTCATGGTTAATTCCTTAAAATCCATAAGAATGAGACCCAAAGTGTGTAACCATTTAGCACCTATCACAATGTCACAACCTCCCATGTCAATGGAAAACATATGAGATTTCAGTTGGTAATGTCCGATTTGAAAACAAACATTTTCACAACACCCACCACATTTCATGGACTCGCCATTGGCTATCATGATTTGAAAATTATTGACAGCATGATTATAACAATTGGTTTCCTGGGCAATGCGATGATGAATAAAATTGTGGGTGCTACCACTGTCAACAAGGATTATGACCTTTTTGTGCTTAATGTATCCAATGAGATCAAGTGTTTGTGGGTACTCCGTGTACTGCANGTGGGGTGAATAATCTAGTGAGGGAATGTAAGGAAATAAGTGGGTTAACTTCAGGTGGGTCAGCAGGCTCCTGGGTGGCATCGGGAAGGGAGGGTTTGTCAATAATGGGAACTGTCACATACTCTTCAGGAACATCTTCGGAAATGGCCATAAATAGTTTTTGTTTCTTACATTTGTGCCCCAGAAAATATTTTTCATCACAATTATATCAAAGGCCCTTCAGTTGGAGTTTAACCATTTCAGCCCTATTTAGTTTCTATACCTGGAGGGGAGTGACAGGGGGGTTAGGATTAGTGGGTCGAGGGTGAGGAACAAAAGGGGGTTTTTTGTTCTATGAGAAAACAATTTGTTGGGCCTATTTATCACGTTGAGTAGCTTCCAACCAAGTTGGAGGTCGGGCCATGACAACCTGGGATCGAATTTCATCTTGGAGACCACTGATAAAAAATTCACGGAATAACGCATCTGACATGCCCTCTATTTGATAAGCCAAATGATCAAAAGAAGTGATGAAGTATTCCACTGTTCTTGACTGTTTCAACTTGTTCAAATGACCGAGATAGTGGGTATCAGTATCAAAGTGGGCATAGATCCCAACAACAAACCGGGTCCAGGAAATATACCCTTGACGTGAATTTTTTCTCCATTGCCACCATTGCCAACGTTTAGGATCTCGATAGAGGACATCATAGTGAATTTTGGCCAACTCGTTGGTAATACCATGTAGATAAAAATAATGCTCCATTTTAGTGACCCAACACGTAGGATCGGACCCATCAAATTTATTGACCTCTACGCAGGGAAGATGGGGTTCACGATGAAAGGAGTTGGATTGAAAATGTGGAGAATGAGAGGAATCAATAGCATCGGGTTGGTATGATGAGGAAGGACCCGTAAGGTGATTCAACAATTGATTGACAACAAACTGGAGGGAGGTAAATTGGGTTGTGAGGTTGGCTTCCATGTTGTTAAATTTGTGCTATAATTTGTCAATGTGGGAATGGGTAGAATCCATCTGAGATGTGATATGTTCAATGGAGACATGGGCTTGATTGATGGAAGCTTGTATTTCTTCATTCCGAGTGGTGGCCATTTGGAGAGGGGAAGTGCAGGTAAGGAAAAAAATGGGTGGGTGGGACCACAAATAAAAAGGACTTAGAAGTGATATG
This sequence comes from Picea mariana, assembly GCA_032191745.1. Taxonomy (NCBI): domain Eukaryota; kingdom Viridiplantae; phylum Streptophyta; class Pinopsida; order Pinales; family Pinaceae; genus Picea; species Picea mariana. The sequence goes on along the minus strand of JASDQU010100649.1, from coordinate 109,815 downwards.
TACCATGGAAATCAATGCGTGAAGGGAAATCTAATGGAGTAGGCAGAAAAAAAGGGAAACTGGGAAGGGGTTGGGTCCACTAAAACAAAATGGATTAAAAAATGAAGGGCATGAATGCGATCAGGGAGAAAAGGGGAATCCAATGGAATAGGTCCCAAATAAGTGTGTCGGAAGAACCATTATACTCTTTTTTTATTTTACTCTTGCGGAGTTATACTGCGGCCTGAAGAATACTGTAGTGATGAAATGCCCAAATGCTTAACAGGAAGAAATGTGTAGTAATTTTGCACCCATAATGTAGAAGACACCATATCACGGCAATAGATCTTGTTGGTTCTATTTTTGTTTCCTTCCCAAGGCTTAGGGTATTCAAGGGTTCTACAGACAAGGGTTTTCCCTGTGTTATAGTTCTCTAATATATGTGTGGGGTCCAACAGTAGTACTCGACCCAATATCTCAGGGCACCAATTAAGGAGGCTAGACCGTGCCCTTATCCATACTACCTGAATACCTAGGTACTAGAGAGTATCTTCCCAAGTTTTGTTCTTGGTGGCACTATAGCAGTCAGGTGGCCGATCAGTTTATCTATGGAGGGATTCAGGAGATCTAGGTCGATCCATATGCAGGTGATGTCTAATGCGTTGCCATTCGAAGGGATACAAACAAGGGTTACAAGGGTGGCCAACAAATGTGTACTTAAGTACCACTTGTATTTCTTGTGTGTATTAATCCATGACCACGGGTTTATGCGTGTAACGAAATAACTTTGTAGCTTAAAGACGATGGAACAGTCTCTACCCTAAAAAAAATTAACCCACAATTTTCTGCCAAGGAAGGTGCTCTGATACCACTTCAATATTCCAGATATAAAACAGTATGCAGAATAGAAATAATGAGCTAAAAATGGCAGAGAAACAATGATATAACCAAAACTATACCACAATAATACCAGAATAATACCAGAATAACACCAGAAAGAGAACTTTGATTACTGATAGAAATGTTCACTTGCCTCTTCGAGGGGGAAACCTCGAGTAGAGAATATCTCTATTAAAATAATATCCAAGAAAAAACTTCTCATACCCTCTATTCCTATTTATACTAAATCTATCTATCCTAAATAACAATCTATAGGAGGATCCTTCTATAAGTGAAAGCTTCTATTAGGTCTTCTTACATTTGACTTATTCCTCCTTATTGCTAGGCCTTATTAATATTTACCTTTATTACATGGAAATATATTATTCTACCCAGTTGAGGGGTTAGGTAGGTTAGGTCCCTAACATAGAAACCCCAAGTTTCGTGCCAACCAAAAACCCCAAATTGTACCAAAGTGGAAACCCCAAGTTTCCCTACGAAGTGGAAGCCCCAAGTTCCCACAAACCAAACTATATTGGACCCAATTACACAAGATCTCATTTCTGAGTCAATGTCACTTCACCCAAATCCAAGGATGAAATTCACCCAACTCTACTTCACTCTCCCATTTTGATGTTTTTGTTGTATTGTTGTTCAGTTTTGTTGTTGTTGTCACTGTTTACTACAACTAATTATTGCCCACTTCAATTCAAAATTTCTCCTAAGTTTTTAAATCATGTCATCTACTTGTTGCGCACATACTTCAACGAATTTTTCCATGTCTTGGAAAGATTGGGTATCTAGTCCAACCATCGTTCCCAACTCATGAGAATTCACTTCCTCATGCTCGAAATTAGTCTTTTCTATCACATCTTCATCACTCTGTCCAACTCCAAAGACTAAGGAAAGTCTCCATCCTTGCCTCACTATGACTTCCATCATTCAACCTTCATCAAGGAGATCCTACATAATTTCTAATTGTTTCACTTTGAACCTACCGATGCAATTATACTTTGACTTCCTTCCACAATTTGGTTCATCTACACAACGGTCTCAGACCAAGGCAAGGTTTCCCCTCACCTTGTTGCACTATGAAGTCACCCCAAAACAAAGTATTATGTGGAAACTTGACTCCATTGTCCTCCTCATGGAACAATTATCCAATCTTCTCCGATAACTACACGCCTAGACTACCTTTTCCTCACTACTTGATCACCTGACCATGTTGTTGTGTCTACTTCTCAATGCCTTGGAATGGTTAGGATTCACCCTCAACCATGCTTTCCAAAGAAATATAAACACTCAAGTCCAAGTAATATCTTCATGCTACAATATGCATGTTCACACAATCCTCCAAATGAAGGAAAGTCCTCAACTCACCTCCTTCCTTCTATTCACCTCAACGCAACTCAACATCTGTGATGAGTGTAGCCAACATTCCTACACTCCTATAACATCTCAATGAATTGTCCAAAGTGATCAAAGTAGAGTGAGTGACCTCAAATAATTTCCATGCCTTAGGCATGTTTGAACCAATACTCTACCAACTCCAACCAACGATCCACACTGGATCTTTGAGTCATCACACAAATGTCTGCAAGTCACCAAGGTGTGCTCTACCTCATACAATGTCCCATACCAAAGGTGAGAAAACACCACCCAAGTCACTTGGTCTATGTTCTACCCATTCAAATTGACTACCAACAATTATTGGTTGGACTCCTTGTTGACTCCATATGTCTCCTGGAACAAACTACCTTACAACTACTACAAGCATTCAAATTTTGGCACTGTCATCATGACTATCAAGTCATTGCATGACCCAATGAAACTGGATAAGGCACAAAACACCAGGGTGCCTCACACATCCTCTCAACTTGACACGTCCAAACCTCACTACCTACTTCACTGCAATGACTTGTCCAACACACCTTATCAAAGAGTTAGGCATCTTCCTCGAGCCACCTCCAAGGTTGCATCCAAATATATCTAAGTCCACCATAGGAATCATCCAAGTAGGTCGCCCCAAGCTCTTCACATGTTCACCCAACCAAGGCGTCCCAAATTGTTGCAAGACTTCTTCTAATTTGCATCACTTGATTTAGCCTCATGTTTGTCAGTTCTCACCATGGAAACATAATGCACTTGAACCACCAAGTCATCCGACTTCCTTTCAAAGAACTCACTACAAAATTTAGGAAATGAAAGAAATCAAAACCAACCATACATTTTCAAAGATATCATTTGTTGCAACCATGTTTTAAGTCTGTTTTCTTGGGCCTGCATTCCCAAGAAACCGACTCTTTTCATGAACTCACCTCAACCACCGTCCACTATGATATAAGGTTGATTCCATCAATCCACTTCTGAAATCCGTCTAAGTCCTAAAATTTTCATACAATCGATCAAAATTATCCTCAATGTCTTTCCATATTTTCACCTTGACTGCTTCCGCTTCAAGGCACCATGTATCCAACGCCCGATTTTCAAGTCATATTGTTGCTAACTGATTGTTGTAACTTTACGAAGAGCTACATCATACAAAGGTTGTGGTCTACCCATTCGTCCAACAACCTAGCTCAACTCAATTGTTGTTCTCGAAAATTCATGCCACAAAGACGTCATGATGGAAATGTTCCCAACCAGCTACCTGTTGCAGAGATGCTCTAGGTCACCCTAGGTCATCCAACACACCCAAGTGCTTCACCTTGTTGCAAACTAGAACTACTCCTCTCCATGATCACTTATGTTATCGCCCTCTACGTTTCATTTATGCAATCACTTATAATACAGTTCTAGGAACACCACAAGAATATGGTGTGTCAGAAAAGGATGAAAAGGACAATCATGGAGTGTGCAAGGAGTATGAGATTGCATGTTGGTTTTCCCTTACAGTTTTGGGAAGATGTTGTAGATACTGTTGTTTACTTAATAAATAGAGGACCTTCAATCTCTTTGGATGGTATAATTCCAAAGGAGGCATGGACAGGTAAAAAGGTAAACTATTTCTTTTTGAAGACTTTCGGTTGTGAAGATTTTGTCCATATTCATAAATAAAATAGAACAAAACTTGAGGCAAAATCCAAGAAGTGTACCTTTATTAGATACAGAGTTAATGATTTTGGTTATCGCTTATGGGATTATGAAAATAACAAAATCATTAGTAGTATATATTTCATATTCATTGAGAAGGTCATGTACAAAGATCAGTTGAAGGGAAAGAAACAAGAAAAAGAAAAACTAGTATACATAGTGCTTCATGAGATCACTAAAAAATAAATTCCAAAGGTACCAGAAACTCAAAATGTACAACAACAGGAGAAGCAGGTAACTCAAACTCCTCCAAGTGTTTTTAGAATATCTACCAGGTTAAGTAGACCCCCTGAAAAATACTCTCCTTCATTGAATTATTTATTGTTGACTGATTCCGGTGAACCAGAATGTTACGAAGAGGCAATGTATGTAGACACTAAAAATAAGTGGGAGCAAGGTATGAAAGAGGAAATGGCTTCCCTGGTAAATAACCAGGATTGGGATTTAGTTCAGTTTCCTGCAGGAAAAAGAGCATTGCAGAATAAATGGGTTACAAGTTGAAGGAAGAAGATGGAGGAAAAAAGCGGTACAAGGCTAGACTTGTTGTAAAGGGGTTTGCACAAAAGAAAGGTATATATTTTGATGAAATATTTTCTCATGTTGTTAAAATGACTTCAATTAGGACTATTTTAAGTCTTGTGGCAATAGAATATTTCCATCTTGAACAATTAGATGTAAAAACAACTTTCTCCATGGGAATTTGGAGGAAGATATTTATATCCAGCAGCCACAGGGCTATGAGGTCAAAGGGAAGGAAAATTTGGTATGCAGATTGAAGAAGAGCTTCTATGGCCTAAAGAAAGCTCCAAGGCAGTGGTATTTGAAGTTTGACAGGATTATGACAGAACAAGGTTATAGAAGGGATGATTTTAAGGATGGAAATTTATTTTAAAATGTAGGAACCTTGGCAAATCTTACTAATCCTTCATATGCCAACTATAAATGATTGGCGATATTTTTGTAAAAATATTCAAATTTATAAGGATTTTATATAGTTTTTATAAAATTTTGGCGAGTTTTACGGTAAAATAAGTTTATCCTATAGAATTTGGGCAAATCATTTTTAAAATAGTGAATCTCATTTTTGGAAAAACCATGGAAAATTAGCCCATGAGCGAAATTTAGCCCCTAAAATCATCCCTAGGTTATAGTATATTTCATTTTGATCATTGTGTTTATTTTAAAAACATAGAAACTAGAAGCTATATTATCTTTCTATTGTATGTAGATGGCATGGTTGTTGCAGGGTCTAATATGCAGGATATAAATGTGCTCAAGAATAAATTAGACAACTCATTTGTGAAGAAGGATTTGGGTGCCGCAAAGAAAATACTTGGTATGAGAATAAAAAGAGACATGAAAAATCGCAAATTGACATTGTCTCAGAGTGACTACATAGACAAGGTGTTGGAGAGGTTTAGAATGCAGAATGAAAAACCAGTTAGTAAACCTTTGGCCAACCATTCAAATTAACTAAGGAAATATGTCCCAAGACACAGAAGCAAATAGAATACATGCCCAGGGTCCCTTATTCATCAGTAGTTGGCATCTTGATGTATGCGATGGTTTGCACAATACTAGATATTGCACATGCAGTGGGAGTTGTGAGTGGGTATATGAAAAATCTAGGTAAAGAACAGTGAGAGGAAGTAAAGTGGATTCTTAGGTATTTGAGAGTTATTGCTACTCATGCATTATGTTTTGGAGGTTCAGACATTGTTCTACAAAGATATGTTGATTTAGATATGGCAGTTGATAAAGATAGCAGGAGGAGCACCACAGGGTATGTTTTTACAATAGGTGGAACAACAGTAAGTTGGATTTCAAACATGCAAAAGGTGGTTGCGCTTTCAACAATAGAGGAAGAGTAGTTTGTTGCTATAGAGGCTAGTAGAGAGATGATTTGGTTACAAAGGTTTATGGAGGAATTGGGAAAGAATCAGGAGAATAGCAAGTTATACTCTAAATGTGAGAGTGTCATTTATATTGCAAAGAACTCATCCTTCCATTTGAAGACTAAGCATATACATCTCAGGTACCATTTCATATGATTTGTCTTGGAAGATGGACATTTGAAGTTGGAAAAGATAGACACTAGCCAAAATCTTACAGACATATTAACAAAGGGAGTAACTAGGGAGAAACTAAGTTCCTGCTCAGTTTCAGTTGGTCTTCAAGAATGAAGGTGAAGATGAGAAATTTGTCAAGTCCAAAAAGGATTATAGTCCAGCAAATACATAAGCGATGGATTTGTTGAGATTAGTCTCCAAGTGGGAGATTGTTGGTTGTGGAGCCTGATTATCTTCCTGATTCAGAGGCCTTTGTTTTCATCCGTGTTTATATCCCATGAAGAATTTACACCCCAGAATAATGTACACTCCTCCACGCCGTGGAGTGCATGGGGTCTTTCCCCTCCTATAGGGTTCAGGGGAAAGCACGCCACCAAAGGAAAAATTTCCTTGTAAATGTATATTGTAATTTCATAGTAAATCTAGACAGTTCATTATAAGATTGCAGATCTAACGATAGAATTTATGGTAGGGTTTTTTTCCCTAGAAGGAAACCCTATTTTATGAGGGAAATTTATTGCAGCTATGTATGATTGTGAATATTGTATTCAGAGTGAGGAGATTGTGAGATAAAGAAGAGGAAGTTACAGCATGTGTGTTGTAGGTTATATCCCTATATTTGTTGGATAACAATAAAATAAGGACCTGGAAATTTTTCCTGTGGGCGTCGCCCACACTAGGTGAACCACATATATTTGTGTCTCTATTGTATTATGTATCTTCTGTGTTTTATTTCCACATTTGTGTTATTTATTGCTTCGCGGTCCTTTTTTTCTAACAACTGGTATTAGAGAAAAAGGTAACTCGCAGGAAAAGAGGGTTCCTGGTTCGAGTGGGAGCAATGGCAGAAGATGAAAAATTTAGGGTCGAGAAATTTAACAGCCAAAACTACCAGTTATGGAAGATGAATATGGAATATTATTTATATAATAAGGATATATTCCTACCATTGGGTGGAATAGAAAAGAATCTGGCGACCATGAAGGACGAGGAATGGGAGGTTCTTGACAGAAAGGCACTAGGAACGATATAGTTGAGCCTGGCAGCATTGGTGGCTTTCAATATTTCAAAAGAAAATACAACGAAGGAGTTGATGGATGCATTGGATAAACTGTATGAAAAACCATTGGCATTCAATAAGGTATTTCTAATGAAGATATTATTTAATATGAAGATATCATAAGGTGAGTCTTTTGTAGATCATTTAAATGAATTTAATAGAGTTACTAATCAACTAAGTTCTGTAAAAGTGTACTTTGATGATGAGGTCAAGGCTCTTCTAATCTTGTGCTCATTGCCAGAAAGTTGGAATTGCTTGGTCATGGATGTAAGTAACTCTATCTCTGGTTCAAACACTCTAAAATTTGATGATGTTGGTGGTGTTATCCTTATTGAGAAATGCGACGGAAAAGCACAGGTGAGACATAAGGTAATGCACTAAACATGGAGAACAGGGGAAGAAAAAAGGATAGAGGAAAGGGATCAAGGAACCACGGGAATTATAGGAAGGGAAAATCCAAATCCATACTTGGAAAGATAAAGTGTTGGAATTGTGGGAAGAAAGGACATTTGAAGAAACACTGCAAAGCTTCAAAGAAACAAAGAGATGGACAGCAGGAGAAAAATCAGGAAGCAAATGTAACAGGTGATGTGTTACAAGATGCTTTGATTCCTTCTGTAGATAATATTTATGAGTCTTGGGTAGTAGATTCAAGGGCTTCATTTCATACCACACCACATAGGAAACATTTTCTATATTATGTTCAAGGTGATTTTGGACAGGTTCATTTGGATGATGATGCACCATGAAAAATTGTTGGAATGGGAAAGGTAAAAATAAACCAAAGGAATGGAAACCAATGGTTGTTGAAAGAGGTAATACATGTTCCAGATCTAAGGAAAAATCTAATTTCAAAAGGGCAGTTGGAAAGTGAAGGTTGTATATCCATATTTGCAGATAAGGTGTGCAAGGTCACCAAAGGATCATTGGTGATCACAAAAGGTGAG
>JASDQU010100649.1:83115-101768 GCA_032191745.1 Picea mariana | reverse complement strand
CAAAATTGTTGGAATGGGAAAGGTAAAAATAAACCAAAGGAATGGAAACCAATGGTTGTTGAAAGAGGTAATACATGTTCCAGATCTAAGGAAAAATCTAATTTCAAAAGGGTAGTTGGCAAGTGAAGGTTGTATATCCATATTTGTAGATAAGGTGTGCAAGGTCACCAAAGGATCATTGGTGATCACAAAAGGTGAGAAGATAGGTACATTGCATTTATGTATTGGTAATACTGACTCTTCTATCTATTTAGCTTCTATAGGAGTGGATACAACATGATGGCATCATAGAATTGGACACATGAGTGAGAAGGGGATGCGGATACTTCAAAAAATAAATCTGTTGTCGGATCTTAAACAAATTGATTTGTATTTTTGTGACCACTGTGTTTATGGAAAACAAAAGAGAGGCATATTTCTCAGAGTCGAAAAAAAAATAAGAGTGAAACGTTAGAGATTGTGCATACAAATGTATGGGGACCAACTCAGGTGTCATCTCTTGGTGGCTCTCATTATTATGTTACTTTTAGTGATGATGCAACTAGAAAAACTTGGGTTTATTGCATTCGACAAAAATATAATGTTTTTGATACTTTTAAGAAATGGAAAGCTTTGGTTGAGAATGAGATAGGAAAAAGGTTGAAGTGTCTCAAATCAGAAAATGGAGGTGAATATTGTAGTAAGGAGTTTGATGATTATTGTTCATACCATGGGATTCATAGAGAGAAGATAGTTCTAGGAACACCACAAGAAAATGGTGTCTCAGAAATGATGAACGGGACAATTATGGAATGTGCAAGGAGTATGAGATTGCATGTTGGTTTTCCCTTACAGTTCTGGGAAGATGTTGTAGATATTGTTGTTTACTCAATAAATAGAGGACCTTCAAGCTCTTTGGATGGTATAATTCCAGAGGAATGGATAGGTAAAAGGGTAAAGTATTCATTTTTGAAAACTTTTGGTTGTGAAGAATGTGTCCATATTGATAAAAAAAAATAGAACAAAGCTTGAGGCAAAATCCAAGAAGTGTACCTTTATTGGATACGGTGTTAATGATTTTGGTTATCGCTTATGGGATTATGAAAATAAGAAAACCATTCAGAGTAAAAATTTCATATTCAATGAGAAGGCCATGTACAAAGATTAGTTGTGGGGAAAGAAACAGGAAAAACAAAAACTAGAATACACAGTTCTTGATGAGATCACTGAAAAAGAAATTCCAAAGTTACCAGAAAATACAAAATTTACAACAATAGGAGCAACAGGTACCTCAAACTCCTGCAAGTGTTGTTAGAATATCTATCAGGTTAAGTAGACCCCCTGAACGATACTCTCCTTCATTGTATTATTTATTGTTGATTTATTCTGGTGAACCAGAATGTTATGAAGAAGCATTGCAGATAGACACCAAAAAGAAGTGGGAGCAAGGTATGAAAGAGGAAATGGATTCCCTAGTAAATAACGAGACTTGGGATTTGGTTCAATTGCCTGCAGGAAAAAGAGCATTGCGGGATAAATGGGTTTTGTAATACCCCAGGGATGAGCCCCAGTTGTATTTATGAATTGTAAACATGTTTTGTAGGCTGGTGAACCAAGCAATTATAATATGGTAAGCTTATATGTTATTAGGCCAGAGAGCCTAGGTGTTAAAGGCTAGGAGCCTATTTTTGTACATGTAACTATTCATATCAGTAATATAAAAACATCAGTGAGTGTAGACTAACCACAAAGAAAGAGTGATGGGGGACTAGGCTCCACTAGGATGGGTAAGGGAGAGGGGGTTGAGAGGTTGGAAAGAGGGGCTAAGCTTAAGGGCTTAAGTCCAATAGAATAATAATTTATTATTATTCCAAAAGTTGTTCATAAGGAAATTTGTTTATCCTAAGTTCTTGGGAAAGGGAACAAATGCTAAATGGAGTGCATGCAGCTCCAGGAAGATAGGTGTCGACCTGGGCACATGCAATTAAAAGCTGAAGAGTTAGCTCATGTTGGGGTACGCTCCCCATTCTTCCATCCTCCATCTAACTCGTTGGGCCTCTGTCGTCGACCTCTGCACACTCACGCACCTGTGTAGGCACTCAGGAACTCATGCACACGCAGAGTTTGGCTCACGCTTGCATCATCTTGGTTATGCTAGACTAGTCTACCTTCCTCCTCACGAATTCGCTCATGCACTGAGCATGCCGCAACCAACCATTTCTGCCATTGTTGAACTGTGACCATTTTCACCTCTATAAATTATTGATTTGACCATTTCCTTACACATATTAGTTGTTGTGGTTGAAGAAGCAAGTTCTCAGGCCTGTGAGAAACTCTCTCCGGGTGAGATATTGTGCTAAGGAGGCAAGTTCTCTTGGAAAGAGTCCCTTAGTTGCTACAGATCTCTGAGAATTTTGGTCTGGCCTGTTGCTGAAGCGCAAGGTAAGGGAGGTGGAGCAACCAATGGAATGTGTAACAATGAAGGTGTATACTCCTAGGGTGGGACAAGCATGTGGGGAATGAGAGTTTGTGAGAAATGGGTGTAAGTGGCTTCTAGGAGAGAATCCTTCCTCTTAAACTATGTGACTTCCTATTAACCTTTCCTAGACTAGGAATCCCTTGATGATGGATTTTATGCCCAACTCAGGGGTGACCTAATTCTGAGACTGATGAGAAGTGTGGTTTAAGGTTGGGAGGTTCATGGAAGGTCTACACACAGTTGGTGGTTTTACTCCAGTTAAAAGATAAGTATCATTTTTGTGCTTAATTGTATATGTTATGCATGACTGTGATTCTTAAAATGTTATCATGTATTGTGTTGCATGTTTGAATTACTGTTAATTCCATTTGAGTCTGTATGGTAGAAGTAACTATGAGTTATATGATTGAATTCATTAGAAATGCATGTTATATATAATGTATGTTCCGCAATAGTGTTACCCGGCTTGTTGGTGGCCGGGGATGTTACAATTGGTATCAGAGAAATAAAGGAAGCAAAGTTAAGGTTTTTGTGTAGCGTTACCTAGCCTGTTGGTGGCCAGGGATGTTACAAATTGGAATCAGAGCCAAGGTTTCCAATACTAAGCCTAGATGGGCCATGTTAGTGGAAGTTTAAGCAAAAGTTTCAGAAAATAATTGTTGTCAAAATGGACAAAATTCAAGTTTAGAGCCATGGGTTCAAGCACTGAGCCTGGATGGGCTGGATAAGTAGTCATGAGAACCAAGGTTTCGGGTGGAAATTGTGTTAAGAGAAACCAATTTCGAACCTCGGAACATTCCTGAGTGCCAATAAGTTACCTTGGTCCTGTTACAAAGATCAGGAGGTGTAGTGGTATTATAAAACCACAATAGATGTGGTATTGGGCTACAGAGTAATGTGGGCCTTAGGATCCATTTGGGAGAAGGATAATTTGTCATGACCGTCAAGTCTGGTAATGTTGCGTGGCAGCTAGCCGTGAATTCCTTTGGAAATCTGCAGAGTAACAAAGTTTGTCTGTGTTGTGTATCTGAGGAGAAGAGATCAACCGTTAGATTGTAACTTCGGAATTCAACGATCAGGAGAAGTGTGATGTGTTGATGCACAAACTTCTGAAACCTGAAGTTTCGAAGAAAAAGAGAAAATCATAATTTTGGATTTTGAAAGTCGAGAGAACTAATGTATGTTGAGGAGAGAACTTTCGAAGTTCCGAAGTTCAAAAATTTCGAAGCGAAAGAATAGACGTGGTGGGGTTGGATGACGTCTCCAAGGGTGACATGGACCTTTCTAGGAATGACACGTGCCACCACCTGATTTGGTGACATCTGTACTATGTGGACTCGGAGGGTAAAGAAGTCTGAAAATTCAGAATTCGGGAGATTGGAAGGAGGCAAGCGTGAAAATGTCTAGAACCCGAAGCTCTAAAGCTCTGAATTCTGAAGCTCTGAAGTCTGAAGCTTCAATTTCAGAGGTTCCACAGTGGGTATCAACTGCTATAGGTCAAGCAGTTGTGGATTGTTGATCTACCCCATTTCGTGAGTTTGTTAGTTCAGAAATCTGAGAGTTGTTGTATTGTGCTTGGAAGATTTCTAAATTCATAGGCCTGAAGTCCCGAGTAAGCGTCTATCAATCTATTGCTTGGCCATGGCTCGTGGTCACATGGGTTGGGGGCTAAGAGAAAGGGGCTAGTGCCTGAAAATTGTTGCAGAACGAAAGGATCTATGGGGATTCTTGGTTTATCGAGAATCGTAGAGAATGAATTCTAAATGTTTTCTTGAATCAGATTGGTTTATGAATACAGTGGAATTTGTTAAGGACTGATGGCCTGACAAATTTCAGTTGATTTCACATTGTGTTGCAGAGTCAACGATTGTCAGAACCAAACAAAATTGTCGCTTAGTGTAGAGAAATAGAGGAGGCATAGAATGCTTCCAGTTCAGAGAATGAAGATAGAGGAATGGATGTCCACGTGGGAGTTGAAGAATTGAACTCTAATGGGCATGGAGAAGAGATATATAAGGAGGGAAACATGATGAATCTCATTGAAAGATTGCATAAAGATGTCCAGCATCACCCAACAGAGAACAAAAATCTCATGAAAGCTAGGGACCAACAGGGAGAATTCAACCTAAAGTTGATGCGAAGCTTAGAAAGGATAGAAAATAAATTGGATAAGGGGAGTGAGTCTAGTAAATCAAGAAGTCACAGGTTCCCTGATGAGAAGAGAAAATCAAGGAGTATTGGTAGACACCATCATCACTCCCAAGGACACTCCAAAAGGAGGGTACACAATAGTTCAAGCCCATCTCCTACCAGAAAACATAGGAGATTTTGAGTGGATGAAATGAAGGGTGAAATGAGCAAGATTAAACCTCCTACATTTGATGGAGAGAACCAGAAGGAGGAGTATGCTGAGACATGGATTCTTAGCATGAGGAAATATTTCCAACTACAAAATTATTCCTCTCATGCAGAAGGAAGAATTGCAATGTATCAATTGAAAGGAAAGGCATCCATGTGGTGGAATAAACTTGTGCAGGCACAGCACATTAAATAGAAAAATGTTACTTGGGAGGAATTCAAGAAGTATTTCAAGAAGAAATACTTGACTAAGAGATACTATGATAGAAATATGAAAGAGTTCTTTGAACTCAAGATGGGTATCATGTCCATGGATGAATATGAATGAAGGTTTTTGGAATTGTTGAAGTACATTCCTTTCATTAAGGATGAGACTGTCAAAATTCAAAGGTATCTAAGTGGACTTCCATCTTCCATTGATGACAAGATCTAGTATGATGATCATAAAACTATGGAAGAAACCATAAGAGAAAAATGCTTATATGAGCAGCAAGGAGAAAAGCCTACTTTCTGAAAGGCTTGGGAAGACAAGAAGAGATTCAAGATAGATTAGAGGAAGAAGTGAAATAAGCCACCCTTTTTCAGAAACAGTCCTCAAGGACAGCCATCTTTTAGAGAGCCCAGGGAGGCTGAAATAGGTGGGAAAATGCCAAGACAGTCACCTATGGAATGTTGGGGTTGTAAAGGAAATCATAGGTACAAAGATTGCCCCCACATAAATGAAAAGTGAGAGTTGTCCACAATGTTCAGTAGGCAGAAATAGTGGAGGACATGGGCAAGAGAATACCAAGTATCTATGCATCCCTGGACAACAAGCAAGCTGAATTTCAATCACATATGATTGAAGTGGAAGGTATGATAAACAACCACGCCATTACTATTTTAATTGATTCAAGAGCTAGTCAAAGTTATATAGACCCTAGAGTGGTGGAAAGTTTGCAATTACCAAGAAGCAAGCATGGAAAATCTTGGTTAGTGCAGCTAGCTACAGGAGACAAGAGGAAGGTTGTTGAGTTGGTTAAGTCCAGTCTAGTGGACATGAATGGACTGAGCACAAAGGCTGAATTGAAAAACTTACCTTTAGGTTCGTATGATTGTCTAATTGGGATGGATTGGTTGGACTAGAACCATGCCATATTATATTTTTGTAGAAAGGAATTCACTTGCCTGGATAAGGAAGGAAATTGGGGAACAGTCCTAGGAATTCCCAGAGCAGTTGTTGTCAGGGAAATCTCAGCAATGCAGTTGGAGAGGTTCTACAAGAAAGGATGCCAAATATTTGTAGCTCATGTGGAAGAGGAACCTAAGGATAAGGTGTCAAATATTGAATACCATGTGGTATTAAAGGATTTTGAAGATGTATTCCAGGAGGTACCTGGACTACCCCCAAAGAGAGACATTGATTTCTCTATAAAATCGATGCCTGGAATAGCTCCAGTGTCGAAAACTCCCTACAGAATGAGTACACCAGAGTTGAAATAACTGCAATTGCAGCTTGAAGAACTTCTGAAGAAGGGGTATATATGCCCATGTGTGTCACCTTGGGGTGCCCCGGTCTTGTTCGTGAAAAATAAAGATGGGACATTAAGATTGTGCAACAATTTCAAACAGTTGAACAAAGTTACTATTAAGAACAAGTATCCTTTGCCACAGATCGATGATCTCTTTGATCAGTTGAAGGATGCCAAGGTATTTTCAAAAATATATCTTAAGTCAGGATACCACCAGGTAAGGTTCAAGGATGAATACATCAGCAAGACCACCTTCAGAACAAGGTATGGTCATTATGAATTCACAGTGGTACCATTTGGGTTACCAAATGCACCCATTGTTTTTATGTGCCTAATGAATGGTATATTCAGAGAATATCTAGACAAGTTTGACATAGTCTTTTTGGATGACATCTTGGTGTATTCCAAGTCAGAGGAAGAGGATGAACAACATCTGAGGATGGTGTTGTAGGTATTAGGAGAGAACCAACTGTAAGCCAAATTGATCAAGTGCTCATTCTATCAAAAGTAGATCCATTATTTGGGACATATCATTACAAAGGATGGGATAACTGTGGATCCTGAGAAGATTGAAGCCATCAGAGAATGGTCAACACTGAGAAATGTGGTAGAATTCAGATCCTTTATGGGTCTAGCTAGCTACTACAGAAGGTTCATTGAAAGGTTCTCAAGGATAGCTCACCCCATCACTTCCTTGCAAAGGAAGGAGAAGAAATTCCAATGGACAAAAGAATGTGAGAAAAGCTTCCAGTAATTGAAGTAGTTGTTAACTAGTGCTCCAATCCTGAGGATTGCATATCCAAATGAAGATTTTGTAGTGTGTATAGATCAATGCAAAGAAGAACTGGGAGGAGTCCTCATCCAGAATGGATTTTTAATATGTTATGAGTCCAAGAAATATGCCACTCGTGATTTGGAGTTGGCAACCATTGTACATGCTCTAAAGAAATGGAGACACTACCTCATGGGAAATAGGTTTGAACTAAGGACAGACCATAATGGTATGAAATATTTGTTTTACCATTCAACCTTGAATGCTAGGTAGAGTAGATGGTTGGAATTCCTTTGTGAATATGACTTTGATATAAAGTATATCAAAGGAAAGGAGAACAAAGTGGTTGATGCACTCAGCAGAAGAGTGCATGAACTACATGCTACAACCATTGGCATGTATTAAACTGATATTAAAGGCAGAATTTCAGAAGCTACAAATGCAGATTTGCAGTACATGGAATTGGTAGTAAAGCTACAGCAAGGTGAGATGCTACAGAAAGTGGAAGATTATAAATTGGAAACTGATGGGACACTCCTGTACAAAAATAGAATTTATGTACCTAATTCTTAGTAATTGAGAATTATGGTCTTGAAGGAAATGCATAATGTGCCTTATGTTGGGCACCCTGGATACCAGAAAACAGTGGCAGTAGTCAAGAACTATTACTTTTGGATAGGTATGAAGAAGGATATTGTAGAGTACATCTCCAGATGTATGGAGTGTCAGAAGGTCAAGGCCAAGCATAGGCACCCAGCAGGGTTGCTACAACCATTGCCCATTCCTGAGTGGAACTGGGAAGTGGTGACAATGGATTTCATCACAGGATTGCCTAGAATCGGCAAGCAACATAATTCCATCGTAGTGGTGGAAGATAAGCTTATGAAAGCTTCTCATTTTATTCCATCGAAGACCACTAACAAGGCAGCTAATGTTGCCGAAATATATATGAGAGAAGTGGAACGATTGCATGGTATCCCCAAGACAATTGTGTTTGACAAAGACCCGAAATTTACCTCCAAGTTCTGGAAGGGGTTATTCAAAGGGTTTAGGACGAATCTGAACTTCAGCACTGCTTATCATCCTGAGTCTGATGGGAAAGCAGAGAGGGTGAACCAAGTGATAGAAGACATGCTAAGGATGTATGTGATGGACAACCCATCTAAATGGGAAGACTACCTACACTTGGTAGAATTTGCCTACAACAATGGGTATCAAGCATCACTGAAGATGAGCCCGTTTGAAGCACTTTATGGCAGAAAGTGCAACACCCCTGTAAGTTGTGATAACCCAATTGATAGAGTAATAGTTGGGCCAAAATTGCTCAAGGAAATAGAAGAGAAAATGTTGAAGATTAAGCATAATTTAAAGGTTGCCCAAGATAGGTAAAAAAGTTATGTTGATAAGAATAGAACACACAGGGAGTTTAAAGTGGATGATCATGTTTTCTTGAAAGTGAAAGTCAACAGAAGTTCCCTGAAGTTGGGAAACTGTTCCAAATTGGTAGCCAGATATTGTGGGCCATTTGAAATCCTAGAAAGGATTGGACCAGTTGCATATATGCTTGCATTGCTTGCATCCATGACTGTACATAATGTGTTTCATGTTTCATTTCTTAAGAAATATATACATGATGTTAATCATGTTATTGATTGGAATGTGATTCAGGTGGAGCAAGAAGGCATCTTGCAAGTGCATCCAGTGCGCATATTGGACCACAAGAGAAAACAGCTCTGGAATCGAGCCATAGGGATTGTAAAGGTCCAGTGGACCTGGTACAGTCCTGAGGATGCGACATGGGAGAACGAGGATGCTATGCGGGAAGAATACCCACATCTTTTTGAAGATTTTGAAAATCTTGTTGATGTTGTGTAAATAAGTTGCACTAAGGACAGTGCAAAAATAAGATGGTAATATTAAGATGCAAACATGTTTTATAGGCTAGTGAGCTTAAAAATTATAAGATGGTAAGCTTATGTGTTATTAAGTCAGAGAGCCTAGGTGTTAAAGGTCAGGAGCCTATTTTTGTACATGTAACTATTCATATCAGTAATATAAAAACATCGTTGCGTGTAGACCGACCATGAAGAAAGAGTGATGGGGGACTAGGCTCCACTAGGCTGGGTAAGGGAGAGGGGGCTAAGAGGTTGGAAAGAGGGGCTAAGATTAAGCGCTTAAGTCTAAGAGAATAATAATTTATTATTATTCCAAAATTTGTTCAGAAGGAAATGTTTTTATTCTAAAATCCTGGGAAAGGGAACAAATGCTAAATGGAGTGCATGCAGCTCCAGGAATATAGGTGTTGACCTGGGTGCATGCATTTAAAAGCTGAAGAGTCATCTCGTGTTGGGGTACGGTCCTCATTCTTCCATCCTCTGTCTAATTCATTGGGCCTCCATCGTCGACCTCTGCACACTCACGCACCCGCGCAGGCACTCACGAACTCATGCACGCATAGATTTTGGCTCACGCTTGCATCATCTTGGCTATGCTAGACCAGTCTACCTTCCTCCTCATGAGTTCACTCACGCACTGAGCATGTCGCAACCAACCATTTCTACCATTGTTGAACTGTGACCATTTTCACCTCTATAAATTATTGAGCTGGCCATTGCCTTACCCATCTTAGCTATTGTGGTTGAAGAAGCAGGTTGTCAGGCCTGTGAGAATCTCTCTCAAGGTGAGAGAATGTGTTGAGGAGGCAATCTCTCCTGGAAGGAGTCCTATAGCTTCTACAAAGCTCTGAGAATTATGGTTCATCTTGTTGCTGAAGCCCAAGGTAAGGGAGGTGGAGCAGCCGATGGATTGTGTAACAATGAAGGTGTATACTCCTGGGGTAGGATAGGAATGTGGAGAATGAGTTTCTGTGAGCAGTGGGCGTAAGTGGCTCCTGGGAGAGAATCCTTCCTCTTAAACTGTGTGACCTCCTATTAACCTTGGGTAGCCTAGGAATCCCTTTCCGGTGGATTTTAGTCCCAGCTCAGGGGTGACCTACTGCTGAGAGTGATGAGCAGTGTGGTCTAAGGCTGGGAGGTTCGTGGATTGTCTGCACATAGTTGGTGGTTTTGCTCCAGTTAAAATATGAGTATCATTTCCGTGCTTAATTATATATGTTATGCATGAATGTGATTCTTAAAATGTTATCATTTATTCTGTTGCATGTTTGAATTACTGTTAATTCCATTTGAGTCTATATGGTATCAGTAACTCTGAGTTATGTGATTGAATTCATTAGAAATGCATGTTATATATATGTACGTTCTACAGTAGAGTTACCCGGCCTGTTGGTGGTCATGGATGTTACAAATTGGTATCAGAGCAGTAAAGGAAGCAAAGTTAAGGTGTTTGTGTAGTGTTACTCGGCCTGTTGGTGGTCGAGGATGTTACAGGTTTACAAGTTGAAGGAAGAATATGGAGGAAAAAAGTGGTACAAGGCTAGACTTGTTGTAAAGGGGTTTGCACAAAAGAAAGGTATAGATTTTGATGAAATATTTTCTCATGTTGTTAAAATGACTTTAATTAGGACTATTTTAAGTCTTATGGCAGTAGAATATTTCCATCTTGAACAGTTAGGTGTAAAAACAACTTTTCTCCATGGGGATTTGGAGGAAGAGATTTATATGTAGCAACCACAGGGGTATGAGTTTAAAGGGAAGGAAAATTTGGTATGCAAGTTGAAGAAGAGATTGTATGGACTAAAGCAAGCTCCAAGGAAGTGGTATTTGAAGTTTGACAGGTTTATGATAGAACAAGGTTATAGTAGATGTCATTATGATCACTACGTTTATTTTAAAAAGATAGAAAATGGAAGTAATATTATCTTGTTATTGTATGTAGATGTCATGCTTGTTGCAGGGTCTAATATCCAAGATATAAATGTGCTCAAGAAGAAATTAGCTAATCCATTTGCGATGAAGGATTTGGGTGACGCAAAGAAAATCCTTGGTATGAGAATAGCAAGAGACAAAAAAAATTGCAAACTGACATTGTGTCAGGGTGAGTACATAGAGAAGGTGTTGGAGAGGTTTAGAATGCAGAATTAAAAACCAATTAATACACCTTTGGCCAACCATTTCAAATTAACTAAGGAAATGTGTCCCAAGTCATAGGAGAAGATAGAATACATGTCCAGGGTCCCTTATTCATCAACAATTGGCAGCTTGATGTATGCGATGGTTTGCACAAGACCAGATATTGCACATGTAGTGGGAGTTGTGAGTAGGTATATGAACAATCTAGGTAAAGAACATTGGGAGGAAGTAAAGTGGATTCTTAGGTATTTGAGAGGTGTTGCTACTCATGCATTATGTTTTGGAGGTTCAGAAATTGTTCTACAAGGATATGTTGATTCAGATATGTGGGTGATAAAGATAGCAGGAGGAGCACCACACAATATGTTTTTACTAAAGGAGGAATAGCAGTAAGTTGGATTTTGAAACTGCAAAAGGTTGTTTCAATTTCAACAACGAAGGCAGAGTATGTTGTTGCTACAGAGGCTAGTAAAGAGATGATTTGGTTACAGAGGTTTATGTAGGAATTGGGAAAGAAGCAAGAGAATAATAGGTTGTGCTATGACAGTGAGAGTGCCATTCATCTTGCAAAGAACTCAACCTTCCATTTGAAGACTAAGCATATAAAACTCAGGTACCATTTCATACGATCCATCTTGGAAAATGGACATTTGAAGTTGGAAAAGATACACACTAGCCATAATCCTACAGACATATTAACAAATAGAGTAACTAGGGAGAAACTGGGTTCCTGCTCAGTTTCATTTGGTCTTCAAGCATGAAGGTGAAGATGAGAAATTTTCCAGGTCCAAAAAGGATTATAGTCTAGCAGATACAAAAGTGATGGAGTTGTTGAGATCAGTCTCCAAGTGGGAGAGTGTTGGTTGTGGAGCCTCATTATCTTCCTGATTCATAGGCCTTTGTTTTCAGTTGTGTTTATACCCCATGAAGACTTTACACCCCAGAAGAATGTACACTCCTCCACACGGGGGAGAGAAGGGGGCACTTGCCCCTTCTGCTAGGTCTGGGGGAAAGAGGGCCCTCAAAGGAAAAATTTCCTTGTAAATGTATATTGTAATTTCATAGTAAATCTGGACCATTTATTATAAGGTCACGTATCTAACAGTAGAAGTTATGTTAGGGTTTTTTTCCCTAGAAGGCAACCCTCTTTTATGAGGGAAATGTATTGTGGCTATATATGATTGAGAATATTGTATTCTAAGTAAGGATATTGTGAGAGATATAAAAGGAACTTACAACGAGTGTGAAGTAGGTTGTACCCCTTCATTTGTTGGATATTAATAACGGAAGGACCTGACAATTTCTCTAGTGGACGTAGCCCACACTGGGTGAACCACGTATATCTGTGTCTCTATTGTATTGTGTATATTTTGTGTTTTATTTTTTCTTTTGTTTTATTTTATTGCTCCACGATCCTTTTTTTTCTAACAACTGGTATCAAAGGGAAAGGTAACTCGTGGGAAAATAGGGTTCCTTGTTCGAGTGGGAGCAATGGCGGAAGATGAAAAGTTTAGGGTCAAGAAATTTAACGGCCAAAACTACCAGTTATGGAAGATGTAGATGGAAGATTATTTATATTAGAAGGATCTATTCCTACCATTGCGTGTAATAACAAAGAAGCCTATGACCATGAAGGATGAGGAATGAGTGGTTCTTGACAGAAAGACACTAGGAACAATATGGTTGAGCCTAGAAGTGTCGATGGATTTCAATATTTTGAAAGAAAAGACAACGAAATAGTTGATGGATGCATTTTTTAAACTGTATGACAAAACCTCGGAGTCTAATAAGGTATTTTTAATGAAGATATTATTTAAAATGAAGATATCAGAAGGTGTGTCTATTGTAGATCATTTAAATGAATTTAATACGGTTACTAATCAACTAAGTTTTGTAAAAGTGGACTTTTTTTATGAGGCCAGGGCTCTTCTAATCTTGTGCTCATTACTAGAAAGTTGGAATGGATTGGTCATGACTGTAAGTAACTTTGTCTCTTGTTCAAACACTCTAAAATTTGATGATGTTTTTTTTTGTTATCCTTAGCGAGGAAATGTGATGGAAAAGAACAGGTGAGACATCGGGTAATGCATTAAACATGGAGAACAGGGAAAGAAAAAAGGATAGAGGAAAGGGATCAGGGAACCACAAAAATTTTAGGAAGGGAATATCCAAATCCAGACTTGGAAAGATAGAGTGTTGGAATTGTGGGAAGAAAGGAAATCTGAAGAAAGACTATGGAGCTCCAAAGAAACAAAGAGATTGATAGCAAGAGAAAAATCAGGAAGCAAATGTAACAGATGATGTGTTACAAGATTCTTTGATTCTTTCAATAAATAATATTTCTGAGTCTTGGGTACTAGATTTAGGGGCTTCATTTCATTCCACGCCCCATAGGAAACATTTTCTATATTATGTTCAAGGTGATTTTGGACATGTTCATTTGGGTGATGATGCACCATGCAAAATTGTTGGAATGGGAAAGGTAAAAATAAAGCAAAGGAATGGAAACCAATGGTTGTTGAAAGAGGTTAGACATGTTCCAAATCTAAGGAAATATATAATTTCAATGGGGTAGTTGGCAAGTAAAGGTTGTATATCCATATTTACAGATAAGGTGTGGAAGGTCACTAAAGGATCATTGGCGATAGAAAAAGGAGAGAAGGTAGGTACATTGTATTTATGTACTAGTAACACTGACTCTTCTATATCTTTAGCTTCTATAAGAGTGGATATAGCACTATGGCATCATAGACTTGGACACATGAGTGAGAAGGGAATGAAGATACTTCACAAAATAAATTTGTTGCCAGATCTTAAACAAATTGATTTGGATTTCTGTGAGAACTGTGTTTATGGAAAACATAAGAGAGTCAGGTTTCTCATAGTTGGAAAAGAAACGAAGAGTGAAATGTTGGAGCTTGTGAATACATATGTATGGGGACCAACTCAGGTATCATCTCTTGGTAGCTCTCGTTATTATGTTACTTTTATTGATGATGCAACTAGAAAAACTTGGGTTTATTGCATTTGACAAAAATTTGATGTTTTTGATACTTTTAAGAAATGGAAAGATTTGGTTGAGAATGAGACGGGAAAAAGGTTGAAGTGTCTTAGATCAGACAATGGAGGTGAATATTGCAGCAAGGAGTTTGATGATTATTGTTCATACCATGGGATTCATAGAGAGAAGACAGTTCTAGGAACACCGCAAGAAAATGGTGTGTCAGAAAGGATGAACATGACAATCATGGAGCATGCAAGGAGTATGAGATTGCATGATGGTTTTCCCTTACAGTTTTGGGAAAATGTTGTAGATATTGTTGTTTACTTAATAAACAGAGGACCTTCAATCTCTTTGGATGGTATAATTCTAGAGGAGGCATAGATAGGTAAAAAGGTAAACTATTCATTTTTGAAGACTTTCGGTTGTGAAGAATTTGTCCATATTGATAAAGCAAATAGAACAAAGCTTGAGGAAAAATCCAAGAAGTGTACCTTTATTGGATACGGTGTTAATGATTTTGGTTCTCGCTTATGAGATTATGAAAATAACAAAATCATTAGGAGTAGAGATGTCATATTCAATGAGAAGGTTATGTACAAATATTAGTTGCAGGGAAAGAAATAGGAAAAAGAAAAACCAGAATACACAGTGCTTGATGAGATCACTGAAAAAGAAATTCCAAAGGTACTAGGAAATACAAAATTTACAACAACAGGAGCAGTAGGTACCTCAAACTCCTGCAAGTGTTGTTAGAAGATCTACCAGGTTAAGTAGACCCCTTGAACAATACTCTCCTTCATTGTATTATTTATTGTTGACTAATTATGGTGAACCAGAATGTTATGAAGAGGCAATGCATGTAGATACCAAAAAGAAGTGGGAGCAAGGTATGAAAGAGTTAGTGGATTCCCTGGTAAATAAAAAGACTTGGGATTTGGTTCAATTTCCTGCAGGAAAAATAGGATTGCAGAATAAATGGGTTTACAAGTTGAAGGAAGAAGATGGAGGAAAATAGAGGTGCAAGGATAGACTTGTTGTAAATGGGTTTGCACAAAAGAAAGGTATATATTTTGATGATATGTTTTCACCTGTTGTTAAAATGACATCAATTAGGACTATTTTAAGTCTTGTGGCAATAGAAGATTTTAATCTTGAACAGTTAGATGTAAAAACAACGTTTCTCCATGTGGATTTGGAGGAAGATATCTATATGCAACAACCACAAGGGTATGATGTCAAAGGGAAGGAAAATTTGGTATGTAAGTTGAAGAAGAGCTTGTATGGCCTAAAGAAATATCCAAGGCAGTGGTATTTAAAGTTTGACAGGTTTATGACAGAACAAGGTTATAGTAGATGTCATTCTGATCACTATGTTTATTTTAAAAAGATAGAAAGTGGAAACTATATTATCTTTCTATTGTATCTAGATGGCATACTTATTGCAAGGTCTAATATGCAATATATAAATGTGCTCAAGAAGAAATTAGATGATTCATTTGCGATGAAGGATTTGGGTTCCGCAAAGAAAATCCTTGGTATGAGAATAAAAACAGAGAAGAAAAATCGCAAATTGACATTATCTTAGGGTGAGTACATAGAGAAGGTGTTGGAGAGGTTTATAATGTAGAATTAAAAACCAATTAGTACACCTTTGGCCAACCATTTCAAAGTAACTAAGGAAATGTGTCCCAATACACAGGAGAAGATATAATACATGTCCAAGGTCCCTTATTCATCAGCAGTTGGTAGCTTGATGTATGCGATGGTTTGCACAAGACCAGATATTGCACATGTAGTGGGAGTTATGAGTAGGTATATGAACAGTCCAGGTAAAGCATATTGGGAGGCAGTAAAGTAGATTCTTAGGTATTTGAGAGGTACTGCTACTCGTGCATTATGTTTTGGAGGTTCAGACACTTTTCTACAGGGATATGTTGATTCAGATATACAGGTGATAAAGATAGAAGGAGGAGCACCACAGGGTATGTTTTTACTATAGGTGGAATAAAAATAAGTTGGATTTTGAAACTATAAAAGGTTGTTGCACTTTCAACAACAAAGGCAGAGTATGTTGCTGCTACAGAGGCTAGTAAAGAGATGATTTGGTTACAAACGTTATGGAAGAATTGGGAAAGAAGCAAGAGAATAACAGGTTGTACTCTGACAATGAGAGTGCCATTCATCTTGCAAAGAACTCAGCCTTCCATTCGAATACTAAGCATATACATCTCAGGTACCATTTCATACAATCCATCTTAGAATATGGACATTTGAAGTTGGAAAAGATACACATTAGCCAGAATCCTGCAGACATATTAACAAACGGAGTAACTAGGGAGAAATTGGGTTCTTGCTCGGTTTCATTTGGTCTTCAAGCATGAAGGTGAAGATGAGAAATTTGTCAGGTCCAAAAAGGATTATAGTCCAGCAGATACACCAACGATGGAGTTGTTGAGATCAATCTCCAAGTGGGAGATTGTTGGTTGTGGAGCCTGATTATCTTTCTGATTCAGAGGCCTTTGTTTTCAACTGTGTTGATACCCCATGAAGAATTTACACCCCAAAAGAATGTACACTCATCCATGCGTGGGAGTGCAAGGAGGGCTTGCCTCTCCTGCGGGGTTCGAGGGAAAGTGAGCCCTTGAAAGAAAAAATTTCTTGTAAATGTATATTGTAATTTCATAGTAAATCTGGACCATTCATTATAAGGTCGCAAATATGATGGTAGAAGTTATGTTAGGGTTTTTGGCCCTAAAAGGAAACCCTCTTTTATGAGGGAAATTTATTGCGGCTATGTATGATTGTGAATATTGTATTCTGAGTGAGGAGACTGTGAGAGAAATAAGAGGAAGTTACAACAACTGTGTTGTAGGTTGTATCCCTTCATTTGTTGGATAATAATAAAGGAAGGACGTGGCAATTTCTCTAGTGGACGTAGCCCATACTGGGTGAACCACGTATATCTCTATCTCTATTGTATTATGTATCTTTTGTGTTTTATTTCCGCATTTGTTTTATTTTATTGCTCTGTGATCCTGTTTTTATAACACGGTGCACCTTAGACATTCCCTCAACTACAAACTTATTGTCTCTTCATTTTCGCAGACTCTGTCTCTTCATTTCCACAGACTTCATGGATTTTGGTTCTTCCTCACACATGCCTCCAACAAACTTGCATTTCTAGAATTAGTCAAAATATGCCCAAAAGATGTTCTCCCAACTCTGTCCACTGAATCCTCCTCAAGGAAACACAAGTCCTCCCATGTGGAGTGACTTGGCTCCTTGAGGGAGCTCTCCCTCTTCGTCTTTCTTAGAATCGCAAAGCTCTCTTGCTCTCCCTGTCTTCCCAAAAATTGTCTTCCTTGGTTGTGCGCCCTTGTTCTCTTTTACGCTCTCTAGAGGTCACGATCGAAACTGTCACGTCCTTTGGAGTATCGTGCCCCTTCGCGAACCCATATCTAAACGAATTGTCAGGCCCCTTCATGGACCTGGTCACCCAAACGAACTCATGCACTCGTCAACTATTATGCCCCTTGGGACCAACGCACCCAACCTTGGTGTGCCCCTCATGTCGGTGCACCCCATCCGTCAAACCAACTCGTCCCCTTAGGTATGTGCACCCCTTAGGTGAGTCAGGTTGACTCTCCTAAGTGTTCCCTCGATGGCTTAGCTAATTTGTCTGTTTGGTGGAGCACCCAAGTCTCATCCTCAACCCTTCATCAAATCGCACGTCATCTGACTTGTCTCACAAGGCAACTCGGGTGGAGTCGTCCCTTGGCACATTGTGCACCCAAGGAATCTCAACTCTCCCCAATATGAAGACGATTTTTTCTTCATTCGCATCGAGCATCTTGCCTTCCCGATTTGGACCGTGGTGGAAGTGTGCACGCTCGAGCTAAGCTCCCAAGGCCTTACACTACACATATTTATCTCTACTTAAATTGCACACACTTCATGCATCTTTTAAATATATAATTATAGAAAAAACTTTTTCTATTTACTTGTATTTTTACAAATATCGTAATTATAAAATTGTCAATTCGATATAGCTTGAATGGTTGTGAAAAAAAGTTGTTATCATCCCAACTCAAATTCAAATCTTACTTTGTGACTTGTGTAAATACAAATCATATATCATATATCTTATTTCATCTTCTTATACCAAATTCAACATTCATCTTCTTATATCATATTCAAGTTAATTGTACAAATAAATTGAATCTTCCCTCCTAATAAAATTATTATTATTTTTATAGATTTAAATTACCACTAACATTTTTTCTCAAAATAACAAGTCTTCCATATATAAAATATACAATGAAATTATTTCCATATCTACATCATAAATAGTTAATCATGAATTTAGTACGAGGATCATATCATAATAATAGATATAAATAAGAGAGACTAACCTTAAACCATGGTTACTACTCATCCCAAGAAATTTTAAAAGGTTGGCATGCGCGTTCTCAATGGAAAAAGTGGAAGAAGATAAGGCTTCACTGTAATAAAATAATAC
>JASDQU010100649.1:62695-83095 GCA_032191745.1 Picea mariana | reverse complement strand
AAATAGTTAATCATGAATTTAGTACGAGGATCATATCATAATAATAGATATAAATAAGAGAGACTAACCTTAAACCATGGTTACTACTCATCCCAAGAAATTTTAAAAGGTTGGCATGCGCGTTCTCAATGGAAAAAGTGGAAGAAGATAAGGCTTCACTGTAATAA
This sequence comes from Picea mariana, assembly GCA_032191745.1. Lineage (NCBI taxonomy): Eukaryota > Viridiplantae > Streptophyta > Pinopsida > Pinales > Pinaceae > Picea > Picea mariana. Next base: position 82,928 of record JASDQU010100649.1, on the reverse strand, counting down.
AATAATACCAACATTATGTAGAGATAAGTTTATGAATAATTTCATCACCAACGTGTACCCTAATAATTTCATCACCAACATGTACCCCATAGGATATATATATGCATGACATCATATGATCCATATCAAGATCTCTATGCAATTCAACATCATTGAGAGCCCTGGGCAAAGTGGGTCCACTTCATTAGCATTGATGGCAACTGGAAAAGTGGGTCCAATCATCATCTTGATAACTCTTGGCAAGGTAGAATTTGTCCACGTAAGCTCTAATCTTGGAAAGAGAGCAGCATTATTTGGAGCCATCAAGTTTAGCCTTATTTCATCATAAGCCCTTAGGGTGGAGTGGGGCCATCACAATGGAGCTAGAGAAAGTGTGGGAGACAAAGTTAAGGTTAGGTGGTCTTCACTAAAGGGGAGTTGGATAAGATATATGACATTGAAATGGATTGATAGGGACTCTCGGTCTTCAAAGTCTATTATTTGTACACCATTTTCTAGAAAGTTTTTTTTATACGTGGATCCATGTGATTCATTGGTGAAGAGTGATATGTATTTTAGAATTTTTTTTTATACGTGGATCCATGTGATTCATTGGTGAAGAGTGATATGTATTTTAAATTTGTAAAATGTGTTATTTAATAAATATGGAGTGAGAGGTTTGAATTTGCATAAAATTTTTATCAAAAGGGTTTTGATAAAAAAAAATAAAAAATTGGTAATTTAATATAATATAGATATTTGGATTTTTCTTTTTTAATTTTGATAATCTTAAAATATGTCGACTTTAATTTATATTTAAAATGCTTAATAAAACTTTTATAAAATATCTTAATTAATAGTTAAAAAGTCATTACTTCCGAGGTTTTTTGGGGGATGACCTTATTTTAAAATGTTGTATTTCATAGTTTTAAACCAAAAAAAATGTGAAGGTTATACTCATTTTATTGTTTGGCATGGTTAAATTTTAAATTTTAAGTTTAAGATAATAAAAAAAAATGTATATAAAAATTTATGTTTTTTTTAGTATAATTTATTATGAATATATATTGATTTTTTATATAAGTTATGTTTTAAGTATGTTAAGTAAGTTTATCTTAGGTAGTTGGAAGGAATGATTGTTATATTTCACATCTAGATTCAATTCTTTTAAGATAAAGAGAAGGAGATTAGAAGAACATCTACCTTTGGATTGATGCAAAGGAGAAAAAATGTGGCTTTACATAATCATGACTAGAGAATTTAAAGAAAGGATATCCTTTTGCAATTATTTTATAGTTACATTGAGACATGCTCTCAAATATACAACATTTGCAACAAATTATTTTGATAAAGATAAAATGTTTAAAATCTAATATTTGATTTTATATTTATTTTTTAATTTTTATATATTATAATGTCAATTACTCAATTTTAAAATAATTATAATCAATGTAAATCTATGTTAATTTAAGATTAAAATGGATCTATGTTTATTGTTATTATTCAATAAAACTAGCAATATTTATCTTTATTGCATATAGTAGATCCCATTAATGGAAGTCAAAGGTTGATTTTGGTTATGTCTTTTGGATGGACGAAATGTGCAATCTAGTTAAATTTAGGTGATAAAACTTACAACTCAAAACTTATATAATAAGAAGATGTGAAAATATAGTTTGGATTATTCTCAAAATATAGATTTTATATATTTACATTATGACATTATTTTTATTATATAGTATTAAATAGATGAGATTGTAACATCCATCCTATGTCCATGATAATTTCAATTATTTTTTTTATTTTTTTAAGTATTTAATAAATTCAAAGTTAAGATGGATTTTTAAGTTGGTATAAATATAATATATGTAGTATTTCTATTTCTATTTAAATTTTATAGTAGATTTAGCACCTTTCAACATAATTATCTAAATTATAATTTTATTAAACATCACTAATACATCAAACTATATGTCTTCAAGTTTTAAGAAAGATAAATAGTTTCATAACAAAATATAAAATTTACATATGTATGCTAGCAAAATTTCTCAGTATTTACTAGTACTATAGATTCTATAAAAAGTACCTAATAAGAAAATAGCTTTAAAAAACATAGTCTTATTAGAAAATGTGGTGGCTTGTGGTCTCTTCCAGACCCATTTTGGTTGGCAGAGATTCCTGTTCTCTTATTTCCATATCCTTAAAGAGATGGTGCACCATGTCCTCCTTTTTTGGTTCTCCATTTCCTGAATTCACTAAGAGCCTCTAATTAGAAGCCCAAAATAACCATCTTTACTGAAGTGGATAAGCAAGTTCCTTAACATATCACATTCAACCTAGAAAATAACAATTTGTTGCTTTAATTGAACGAGAGAACCCATGATATAAGCAATTTGGAAAGTTACATGTTGTTGAATGTCATGCACCTTGGATATGCCAATGAATATGGAAGTCCTATTACCTCAAATCATTTCCTTATGTGATATTAAGACTCCCCTAATCTCTTATAGAGCTGTATAATTCATATTTTCAATTATAGTCATAGGAAGCCTCTTCAAAATGAGGTACTAGAGATAACTACACAAACATAAACACAACGTTAAACCAAATATATCCTCTATCAAACTAGAAAACACCACAAGGAAGTTAATCCAAAGACCATGATACCCAACCCAATGTTCGAAACTCTGTGAAATAGGTATGGGATTTTCTTACAGGGTAACAAGATTCTAGAAGGGACAATCCACCAAAAATCAAAGTGCATCCAAACCAGAGAAATCAAAACACTAAGAATGTTGGATTTGCATAATCCCAAAACTAAAGACTACAAATAGATGAAGAAAAGGAAGACAATCTTCAAATTCATGAACCCGAAAGAAAGGGCCAATTTGAAGAGCATTACTGCATAATCCTGGCAATTACTGACAAAGAAGAGAAATTTCCTGTGAGCCTTCTTGTTATCCATACAATGAATTACCATTATCCCACCTTGATTGGAATAAGACCAACATCCATTCGAAATTATAGTTCTCCACCAGGACAGGCATTTTGTGAATGGGGTTTGAGTATCGTTGCATGTTTATTGCAAATCTTTGGGAGTGGGGCTAACGCATGATTGACATATGGTTCATTAAATTAGAGGTACTTTCCATTGAGTACATGGAAACACTTAGGGTATATATCGATAGGCTAATCAACCATTAGCCCTTAAAACTCCCATTTTCAATCTAGTAGCTTCATTAGCAAGAGATTCAACAACATTATTATTCTCCCTTAGGACTTGGACAAATGTTATTTTGTGAAACCTAGAAGCCCAAGCCAAAATCGATGCAAGCATGTAATAAGTTGGAAGATATTTTTTACCACTATGAGTGAATGGATATGACAATAAAATGTCATTCTCAATCTTTGTAACAACATATATGATTCACCTTAATTATTAGAGGATATTTTGAGTCCCTAGAGATTCTTGTTCTCTTATTACCATATCCTCAAAGAGATGGTGCACCATGTCCTCCTTTTTTGGTTCTCCATTTCCTTAATTCACTGAGAGCCTCTAATTAGAAGCCCAAAATAACCATCTTTACTCAGGTGGATAAGTAGGTTCCTTAACATATCACATGTAAACTCGTGAATACAATTTGTTGCTTTAATTGAATGAGAGAACCCATGATAGAAGCAATTTGGAAAGGTATATGAGGTTGAATTCCATGCACCTTGGCTATGACAATGAATATGGAAGTCCTATTACCTTGAATCATTTCATTATGTGATATTAAGACTTCCCTAATCTCTTGTAGATTTGTATAATCCATATTTTCAATTATAGTCATAGGGAGCCTCTTCAAAATGAAGTACTAGAGCTAACTACGCAAACATAAACACAACGTTAAACCAAATATATCCTCTATCAAACTACAAAACACCACAAGGATGTTAATCCAAAGACCATGATACCCAACCCAATGTTCCAATTTATGTGAAATCGGTATGGGATTTTCTTACAGGGTGACAAGATTCTAGAAGGAACAATCCACCCAAAATCAAAGTGCCTCCAAACCAGAGAAATCAAAACATCAAGAATGTTGGATCTACAGAATCCCAAAACCAAAGGCTACAAATAGATGAAGAAAAGGAAGACAATCTTCAAATTCATGAACCTGGAAGAAAGGGCCAATTTGAAGAGCATTACTGCATAATCCTGACAATTACTGACAAAGAAGAGAAATTTCCTATGAGCCTTCCTGTTATCCACACAACGAATTACCATTATCCCACTTCAATTGGAATAAGACCAACATCCATTCAAAATTACAGTTCTCCACCAGGACAAGCATTTTGTGAATGCGGTTTGAGTATTGTTGCATGTTTTTTGCCAAGCTTTCGGAGTGGGGCTAACACATGATTGACATATGGTTTATTAAATTAGAGGTACTTTCCATTGACTACATGGAACACTTAGGGTATAACTCGATAGGTTAATCAACCATTAACCCTTAAAACTCCCATTTTTGATCTAGTAGCTTCATTAGCAAGAGAGTCAACAACATTGTTGTTCTCCCTTAAGACCTGGAAAAATGTTATTTTGTGAAACCTAAAAGCCCAAGCCAAAAGCCAAAATTGATGCACACATGTAATAAGTTAATAAGTTGGAAGAGATTTTGTATTCATCCAATAAATGATGAAATTTGAATCACCTACCACTATGAGTGAATGGATATAAGAATACAATATCATTCTCAATCTTTGTAACAAAACATATAATTCACTTTAATTATTAAAAAGATTTTAATTATCCTTTATAGAATCATATTTAGGATAATTCAATGTTTCCTTTAGAATCCATGATGCCATGCCTACCACTCCATAAATTATAAATTTTAAAAATAACAATAAATTTATTTAATTTATTAAAAACAATTATCATTTATCCAAAAATATCTCTCAATAATATGAATACTAAAACGTTCATTTTTCTATATTTACATTTACATGGTTTAATAACATAGTCAACATGGCAATAAAATTCTCAATAATGTGAATACTAAAACGTTCATTTTTCTATATTTACATGGTTTAATAACATAGTCAACATGGCATGAACATGGGTAGGCCATACTATATGTTCGTGCATCTAATTATTTATGGATATGAATTACTACAATCGATCGTACTAAATAATATGAGAATAGGATTTTTTGCTTTGGAAAAAGGTATGGATGCACTATAATCCATAAATTAAAAAGAGATCATTTATAATTTATAATAGATATAAATTTTAATTAATAAATAAAATTGAAATTTTAAAATATTTTTAATTATTTTAATATACAATTTAAAATATAAATTAATATAAATCATTGTTTATGGTTAAGTAATAAAATTTTTAATTTTTTTTTTATAGTTTGATACAGTGTGTATCATGTTTTGAAACGTTAAATGTTTAGAATAGACATTTTATTCATCAAAAGGATAATAGTAAACTTAAAAGTAATGATGATATTTATCCAAAAACATTATCAACATTCCTTCATCTCCTTTCAAATGAATCTAAGCTCATCAACTCTAACCATGGGTATATCTATCTAGGGTTTTGAGGTGATCAGTCGTAGTTTAGCTGTTCTCTCTTCCACAAGTTTTCTACTCTACTTATCATGTTTTGAAACGTCCAATGTTTAGAATAGACATTCTATCCATCAAAAGGACAATAAAAAAACTTAAAAATAATAATGATATTTATCCAACATTCCTTCATCTCCTTTCAAATGAATCTAAGCTCATCAACTCTGACCATGGGTATATCTATCAAGGGTTTTGAGGTGATCAGTCATAGTTTAGCTGTGATGGGGGATTTGGGCAAGACTATATCTAGGGTTTTAATGTGAAGTGAGTTTTGAGCTCTGATGGGTAAGGAGTCAGGACAAATTAAATGAGAATGGTCTCATCATTTCTTTACTGTAATCTCTTTTTCACAAGCTTTCTACTCGACCTGTCATGTTTTGAAACATCCAATGTTCAATGTTTAGAATAGACATTCTATCCATCAAAAGGACAATAGAAAACTTAAAAATAATGATGATATTTATCCAAAAACATTATCAACAATCCTTCGTGTCCTTTCAAATGAATCTAAGCTCATCAACTCTGACCATGGGTATATCTATCTAGGGTTTTGAGGTGATCAGTCGTAGTTTAGCTGTGATGGGGGATTTGGGCAAGACTATATCTAGGGTTTTAATGTGAAGTGAGTTTTCAGCTGTGATGGGTAAGGAGTCAGGACAAATTAAATGAGAATGGTCTCATCATTTCTCTGCTGTAATCTCTCCTCCACAAGCTTCCTACTCGACCTATCCACGTGCTAACATCTGTCCTGTGTTTCAGTTGTAATACTTGCTTTCCTGTCAACACTTTTGCAGATTCCACAGCATATCTGGCTGCATGCAGAGCATATTTCCAAATTATTCTTGTCTCGATGCTTTGTTATGGTCCTATTTAGAAGCTCTTGTGGCCTTCTGCCAGTGGTGAACGTGTGCAATTTACTTGGTCTATGGCTTATCCTGAACAAAAACAATTATGAGTAACTATTGCGCAGCCAGAACGTGGATCCGTCTTAACGTGTATAAGCACCGTCTGTCAGCGGTTATCCCGTGTCTTCCAGTCTAAACCTAGATACAAACCTGAGTTGTGATTTTGTCCTCTCTCCATGGGGTTTAGCTCCTGAGCGACATCTGTTATTTAAATTTAAACTGCCCATATGCGGGTTTCTGTGCCAGCCCTATAGATTTTGGATAGTGGCGAGCTTGGTTTTGGTTCTGTAGCAATGCCGGCTCTGTTTGCTGGCCCTGTGGCCAATCAGTCGGAGAAGAGATACCGGACAGAGAGTTTCTTGAAGCGGATCTCGGCGTACCCTGAGGTGAATTCTCAGGCTATGAGGCCTAAGCAGGTGACTAGTCCGGTGAAAGATGGGGATCATAAGGAGATACAGAGGAAGAGTGAGGATTCAAGCAGTGGGAGCGAACATGGATCGGAGTGTACCTCCTTCACTGATATGGTCTGTGGTTTAATGGATTTTGATGAAGAAATAGTTTGTTCTCGCTGTAATTGCTCAAATGGTGATGGCGAATCCTGCTCTGAGAATGAGCTTGAGGATCCCCACTCCACTCAGATACTAGAGGTATAGTCAGTTGGTTTCTGTTTTAAGTTTCTGCGTACCTGTGGCAGATATAGATATAATTTTAAGGAGGAACTTTATTTTAAAATGTAGAAACCTTGACTAATCTTACTAATCTTTCATATGTCAACTATAAAATGTTCATATGTAAACTAGAAAATGTTTGGCTATATTTTTGTAACTATTTTATATAGTTTGTATAAAATTTTGGCCAATAATTTTATCCTATAAAATTTGGGCAAATCATTTTTAGAATAAAAAATTACTCCCTAAAATCATCCATAATACCTCATCCATAATACCTGATACCCTAAAAAAAATTATCCTTATCCATGATACCTAATGCTTCTGCTTTCTGTATTAAGCTAGTTAAACTAAAAAAATATGAACCTTTGATATCAAAAGATTTCTATGACCCTTTGATATCAAAGGATTTCTTGAATGTCTGCCTTGTATTAATTTTGTTTTCATCAACATGTGCAGAGTGTGGTCTCTTGCATGACTCCGGCGGAGTTAGCTTTGCTGGGCTGTGTAAAGGACGCCGTGGGTAATCAGGAAAATATGGAGGTGATTAGCAGTAAGAGCTGCCTGCGCCGGGAAGTCATGAAGCACTTGAAAGCGTTGGGATACAATGCAGGGATATGTAAATCTCGATGGGAGAGCATCAGAGACTTTCCTTCAGGTAATTGGAGTTTTTTCAACTCTGGATTTTATTGAACTTGATTTAGAGAAATTGATTTCTCAACTCAGTAGATTCAGAGAACTTGATTTAGAGAGGTTTTGATATCGAAAGGGATGTTCTTCCTGATTGGTTTTTTTTTAGTAAAATTAGTAGTGGATGTATATCAGTGTTAGAATTCTCGGAATTCGACCTTACATAATGTGGATTTGCGCATTCATTGTGAATGTATATAATGTATATATTTGTCTGTTAATTCAAAGGAATCCGAACCAGTATTTGAATCTCTAAACATAGAAATAGTCAAAGGGCCAACAACTGACCAACAACAAATTACTGCTACCTCCTGTACTGAATTCTGCAAGCTCCTGTACTGAATTTTGTAATTGCAAATGGAATTGACCGCTGAATTAGGGTTTTCTAATTGCTTATCAATGAACAGCAAAGGTGTTATGTCATTGAGAGCCTTATGTAATTTGCTGTGCATTAAATGCAGGTGAGTACGAGTACCTGGACATAATAATGGAGACAAGGAGAGGGAAGTCTAAGGACGAGAGATTCTTGGTGGACATAGATTTCAGAGAGCAGTTTGAAATGGCAAGGCCTACTAAAGAATACAGCGCCATGGTGGAGCTTCTCCCACATATATTCGTTGGGAAAGCGGAGAAAATCAACCAGATTATCAGAATAATGTGCGACGCGGCCAAACGATCACTGAAGAAGAAAACGATGCACATTCCGCCCTGGAGAAAGTACCGTTACATGAGGTCCAAATGGTTGGGATCCTACAAGAGGACCACCAACCCAGTTCCAGTTTCCATTTCGAACCTCCCGCCCTCGTCCAGGACTCTTAACCCGGCAGGGGCTATGGAACAAAAGTGTTTCGAGATCAATTTTCTTCCTCTGGCTCTCGGAGAATGGAAGCCTCCTTCTGTTAATCTTAAATCCAAGAACCCTGCCATGAATGCAGGTGGCAAGGTTTCAGGATTGGCGAGCGCCTTGATACGGGCGGGTCTGACCAATTCATTCTCCAAAGTTCAGCCCACACACTAACAGGTTTCTGCCCTGTCTGTGTGTTAAGCTAAAACTAGAATCAAATCACAGCTGAACCCAATAAACTCTCACTGCTCTCAATGTGATCAGTAGTTTCATGGTTTCCGGTCTATTTTGTTTTCTCATTTTAACTGAGCAGAGATTCTACACCTTGTACATATCTTGAGAATTTAAACGGCAAAACATATAAAAAATTTCTGTAAATGGCTGCAGAGAGCTTAATTAAACCAGCCCACTAATATATCAGAGTTGACAGCAGAATACTTCTCGCTTGATATTTTTGGTTTCCATTGCAGACCTGAGAAGTGTTAATGTCCATCGATTGACCGTGAAGTAAAATGATTTCAATCTAAACTTCTGCTGATTTGAATCTAAAACCTGTTTGTTTGAACCTCAGGAAAAATATATCGTTTGTATTGAGCGGCCTACTGCTTTGTACTTTAAAGAATTTTGAATTTTGTGGGTTTGCAATTTGGTACTCCATGTGTAACTTGCCAAAGACTTTTCAGTAATTATCTCCCAGAGGTTTCAAGTTCGAATTCTTGAGCTACCACTTCAATAATATTTCAACTATTAAACATGATAAAGAATACAATCGAGAAAAATAAAAGACTGAATTTTTTTTATTATAATAATTAAAAAACACAATACTCACGTGTTTTTAGTTGATAGAGATTGTTAACCTCTTAATCATTAAGAATTTTGAATTTTGTCGCTGTATTCAGAACATTTTATCTGTTTCTCCACTTGAAGATTAAATTGTCGCTTCATAACGATGGAAAAAAGAAATTTAAATTTAAATAAAATTTGAATTAAAATATTTTAAAATCATCTTTGTGTAAATGTAAATTTTTAATTAAAATATCATCAAATTTCTTAATTAAAATAGTAAAAATTGATTATTAAAATATTGATTAAATGCTAAGACATCAAACCATGTTACTAGGTGAAATACCAGGTCACGGTAGGCGAAATAGGCGAAATACCAATACCACGTCGGTGGAACTTTGTCTTTGGACATGCATCACTTTTCATTAAAACTTTATCCATTAAAATGTTTTGGACTCATTTCTTTTCAATAGAACTTTATCCATTAAAATGTTTTGGAATTTAAAACTTTTTATTCTTTAAAATTTTATCCATTAAAATGTTTTGGACTCATTAACTTTATCCATTAAAATGTTTTGGAATTTAAAAACTTTTATTTATGAATATAAAAACTTTTATTCATTAAAACTTTATCCATTAAAATGTTTTGGACTCATTAACTTTATCCATTAAAATGTTTTGGAATTTAAAAACTTTTATTTATAAATATAACTCATTTCTTTTTCATAGAACTTTATCCATTAAAATGTTTTGGAATTTAAAACTTTTTATTTATGAATATAACTCTCAAAGAAGAACATCATCGTGTAAATTATTCAAGGTACTTATAGGGAATGGAATTTATAAAGAATTTAAAATCTTTATTTATGAATATAACTCTTAAAGAAGAATTGTGTAAATTATTCAAGGTATTTATAGGAAATGGAATTTAGAAACTGTATGAATATGAATCATCTTTTGGTTTGGAGACTTGATTTTGTGATTTCATTTATGTAATTCAAAACACTAAAATCAATTCTCATCTAGTTTCTCATTAGCCTTGATTAGCCTTGGTGCAATTTTTTAATGTTTTGTGTCCTTTTTTTATTAATTAATTAGTATGCAATCTTTTTATGACACAAATGTTAGAGATAATTGAGAAATAAATATATTAGGTGGTTATAGTTGTATGGATTATGATAAGGTTGTTAGGTGGATGAAGATAAGGTTAAAAGTGAGTCCTTGATTTGTTTATCAATATCAATGGATGAAGATAAGGTTAAAAGTGAGTCTTTGATCCATTTATCAAGATCAATGGATGAAGATAAGGTTAAAATTGAGCCCTTGATCTATTTATCAAGATCAATGGACCAAAATCCACTCATGTATGTAATAAAATAAACAGTTGTTGTGTGCTTAATGCAATATATGAGAATACAATTTGAGTGTTCAAAATTGTTCCTTTGTCATTCCTCTTAAATTTAAGTGTTCAAAATTGTTCATTTGTCATTCCTCTTATTTTTTGTTTTGGTATTGAGCTCACGACAAGGCACTCCAACAATTCACTAGAAAAGGAGGTGTGAGTGATAGAGTCACCACAGAGAAACTAGGAATCAAAGCATGAGGTGCTAAGAATGAAGAGAGATGGTGTTGTGTTTGAACATAAAGGAGTTGTCGTTATTATTTGTTGGAGTCATTGTGTGATAAATGGATACAAGATTTCAACAAATGTTTCTAATTGAGGAGTTGCAACAATGTCTACAAGTGTGAAGCCCACAAGCTAAGAGCCCTTCAGATATGAAATTGYTACCCGGAGAARTGGTAATTCAWGTAGTTCATTAGCAAATCATTGTGYTGTTGGTCCTTCATTTGCRTGCTTGTTTGTTAGCCATGTTGAATTTGATAGATTCCTATCTAAATGTTCAGTCAGTAAATTAGATGGTTTAAATTATGAGATGCAAATTTTAATGGAAGGTCACAATATTTGGTCAACTATAATTGGTGATTAAGTCAAACAAGCTAATCCTCAAGCCTATAGTCAAAGATTAGGAGAAAATAGAAATTATGATTAAAATTATCTTATGAATATCTATGAAAGATAACATCATTCCTCACATTAGAGATTGCTAGAGATATATTGAAACATGGACCATGTTACAACATTTGTATGAAATGAAAAATCCAAATAAAATTTTGTTTCTTACAAGTAAGCTTATTTTAGTTGAGATGGAACATAATGAAAGAATTAGTTCTTACTTATCTAGAGTAAAGGAGTTGAGAGACAAATTTGGCGACATAAGAGAAAAAATATCAATTAATGATTTGGTTATTGTTGCTTTAAATGAGATGTTGTTAGAATACCGAGTTTTTATCACTAGTCCTGCAATTAGTGAAAATGTGCCATCTTTTGAGGACTTGACATGTGTTCTCATGCACGAAGAGGAGAAGAGGAAAATTGCTGAAAACAAACAAGGATTTCACATATTTTGGATTGATGGCCAAAGACAAGAAAACATTCAAGGGTAATCCATGGATGAAAAATAAAGGAGGAAGGCTAGAATCAAAGTCACAATAATGAGGAACATCATCAAAAGACCACAAAACTATGTCCAAAAGGAAAGTAACTATTTTTATCGTGGGAAGCCTAAACATTATGAAAAACATTGTAGGGTAAGGAAGCTTAATGAATCCAAGTATAGAAGGCAAGACGGAAATTTTATTAATAAACAAAATGAAGTAAAAAATGATTTGAAGCTATTGATTTCATATGCATGTTTATCTGCAAAAACATACAAGTGTGATTCTTGGTTTATTAATTCCATATCCTCACTTCATATGTTGTGTAACATAGATTGGATTTATGATCTTCATGAGAGAATTGATAGTGAAAAAAATTTCTTAGGAGATGATAGGTCTCAGGAAATAAAATTATGTGGTAATGTATGTGCTCAATTACCAAATGGATGTGGAAAGAAAATGAAATGTGATATGTATACTTGGAATCAAGAAAAACTTAATCTCCATTTTAGCAATTATAGATCAAGGAATGAAGGTTGAATTTGTAAAGATAGGTTGCTCTGTGAAGAAAATGTTTGATAACAAGAAGGTGATTGCAGAAGGCGTCAAAATAAGAGGCCTTTACAATCTTGAATCCACAGTTGTAAACCATCAAGCAATGACATCCACTAGTGTAGGAGATTTGGTGCTTTAGCTATGGTCATTTCAATTCCGGAGATCTTGCTTTGTTATAAAGAAAGGATATGACAAAGGGTCTTCCTATTTTCAAGAATGAACATATTGAATGTTAAGAGTGTGCACTAAGAAAACAACATCTAAAAATAAAATTCCACTAAGAACGAATAGAAGAAAGGGATACATTTTGAGTTAGTTCATTTTGATATGTGAGGGCCTATGTAAACTAGGCCACTTCATGGATCATCTTATTTATTGATATTTTTTATAATAGCACTTGTTATACATGGGTGTACTTCATTAGAAAGAAAAGTGATATATTTTAATAGTTCAAAGAATTTAGATCCATGATTGAACAAATGAGTAATCATATCTACATCCTATAATTAGATTGGGGGAGAGTACATTTCAAATGAAATTGCAAAGTATTGTGGCTTGAAGTAGTAGGTACAACTATGCACTTAGTCAATAAGAGTCCAATTAAGTTCTTGAAATTAAAAACTCTTTATGAACCTTTTTTTGGTTATAAGCCATTTATGAATCATTTGATAATTATTTAAATGTAAATCATTTTATCATAGTCTAAAAGAAATTAGGAGGAAACTTGATGCAAAATCAACGAACTGCTTTTTTGTTGGAAGATCAAGCCCTGATTGTTCATCACACTTCTTCTAGAATCAATCGATTGGGTGGTCAACCTACACCTGAAAACAATCAGTCAGGTGATCGAGTATATCTCTACATTAGTCAATCAAGTAGTCGACAAGTCTGTGAATCGAACAGTCGAAGATAGTCTATCGATGGATTGATCAACCGAGTAGTCAACTGCGATTTGGATGCATGGACGATTGGTCCGATCATCCTTGTTGATTCGAATAGAGAACTTGGATTTGACGAAATCAACTCTAAAAACCAACGGTTATATGTGCACAAGATATTCCCGATTTCAAGGAAGTTGGTTAGATCTTGAATTTATAAATAGAAGACCCTATGGTTCATTATCATCAAGCGATCAAGTGATATCATTGTTGTGTACAAGATGTCCATTATGCATTATGATGTTTTGATCTTAGTGTGTTGTGCTTAAGTGTTGTAACAATGTCTTTAGACACCACCTTTTTTGTCTTTGAAATCGTATTTCCTCTTCTATTGTCTACAAAATTGTTTGTCTATTTTATATTAGGTTACACCCAATCCCCTACATGGTATCAGAGTTGATGGTTTGAAACCTCTCATGTTGTCCACAAACCTTGTCGAGTCTGATTTGTTGTGTGATTGACTCTAGGCCGATGGTTTGTAGATTGTGTCTTGTCGAAATAGAATTGTTCTGTCTAGATATCAAAGATGGATTTGAAGATTGATCCAATAATTCTGAATGAATCAAATTACATAGTATGGGCATCAAACATGGAAACCATATTAAAGAATAGAGGACTATTGCATTATATGAATACCACAATTCCATATCCAATAGATTATTAGGCAAAGTTCATTGTTGATGGCAAGAAGAATGAAGCTATTAGGGTCATCACGACCTATATCTTGTGGGAGATTCGTTTTCACATCAGTGGAATCGATTGTCCTCATCAATTCTGAAAAAAAATTAAATTCATTGTTTGAAAAAGTCGACAAAAGCCATGTTATGCAATTGGAGAAAGACTTGATCTCTCTTGATCCTCATTCCTTTGACAAAATAGAGGACTATTTGGTGTGTGTGAAGGAACTCTAGTTGAAATTGAGTGAATGTGGAAACAATTATAAAAAGAAAGAAGGACAACTCATCTAGTTAGTCTTGATGAATTTGAGAACATCTTTTGAGGTGTTTGTTTCAAATTTCCACACCAACTGGAAGACATGTAATAAATATGGTAAGGATTACTCCTTTGAATATTTCTATGTTTTTTTATCACTGATCAACATAGACTACTTGAAGAAGAAAGGCTTATTGGTAAACATCAAGCCCACTTTCTCAAGGGAAAGGGCAAGTTGAATCCCAAGGAAAGAGGACGGTTTGATACCCCTACACAGAGACTTGGATTCCTCGACCAAAAACCTAAAGGGATAACAGATGCACCCCGTCAAATTCCAAAGAAGATGACATGTCAATAACATGGAAAGACTAGACATGTGGATAAGGTTTGCTACAAGAAGAGATATGAGTTAAAGGAGAAGGTTAAACATCTTGAAGGAGATGTTCCGTTAAACATCTTGCTTTTGTTTGCATTACAAGTCTATTTGTTGTGCATGAGAATTATTGATATGTTGTTGTAATTGAAGTGTTAGCTACATTTTGTGTTTATATCAGAATGTTGTAGATGAATTAATTTAATGGGAGCAAACAATAACTAAATTTGGTTGTAATTCATAGCTAGAAGCTACATGAGTTTAATTAAATAGCAAAAAATTTAATTTATAAGTATTCTGCACCATATTGTTCCTCGACTAGGCCGAGAGATATTACATTATGGTATTAGAGCCTCTGGTTCAAACACCGGTGTTGTATGGGCCAAGATCCAGAGAGAATTGGTGAAATTCATTGTTACAGATTTCGGTCAGTGTGAATTTGGGGAAAATGGTGAAAAATTAGAGAGAAATCCCCAAATTCATGAAAAGGATTCAAGTTTAAAGGACTTAAAACTATTTTATAGGTTCAATCGGGCCAATCTGAAAATTTGCAGAGCTGAATTTGTCTGGGAATGGTCAAATTTCACGTTTTAATGCCCGTTGTAGTGTTTTAAAGAGTCCAGTGAATCGACAACTGAGATCGTGTTTGATTTCGAGATCAACGACCTTGATTCACTTTAATAAATTTAAAAATTCACAAGGTTTCAGGCATTTGAAAGGTGAGTATATCAATTGCTAGGATTCATTTTTGACTGTTCTGAAGTTGAACATATTGATGAACGAGATTCATTTTTCGGCTGCTTTGAAAAGGGATCAAATCCACGGTCTAGATTCTTTTTCGGTCGTTGGAAGGTTGGGGTTGATCAATGACCATGATTCAATTATGAGGTTTGCAAAGTGGAGTGGATTGATGGTCAAAATTGGGTTGAATAATAGATCGAATACCTAGATTAATCAGAGATTGGTTGAAAATGTTTCTAGGTGTTGGAGTTGGCCAAATGGAATCGTCGATGGTTGACGGTTGATGGTCAAATTGACCAAATGAGTGAAGTGTTTAGCCGTCAAAAAGAATCCTTGATGATTCGATGGTCGAGCATCGACCAAATCAACGAGGTGTTTGTTTTTGTCGATCGTCAATGGGTCAATGGTCGGGTGTCGGCCGATTCGGCGAAGTGTTTCAATCAGGCAAGAGAAATTGTTGATGGTCAATGGTCAAGCATCGGTCGAATTGGCTAGGTGTTTGGGTTGTCCAAGGTAAATGACTGATGGCCAATGAAGTAAAGAGAGTGATGATGTTTCATGCCACATCAACATTCATGTGTCATTCCACATCAACATCTACGTGTTGTGCCACATCATCCAAGTTGACACCTCATGATGATGTGTCATGCTACATCAACATCCATGTGTCATGCCACATCAATAGTTGCCACATCAGCCAACAGGGATGGTCGATGGTCAATGGCTAACGGTCAAGTCAATCGAATTAATTTTTTTTGGCAATCAACAGGGATCATTGACAGCCATTGGAGAAATGATCAAGTCAGTCGGTTTAGCGATGTGTTACAAGTGGTTTCCAAGAGAAATGACCAATGACCTACGGGTTGATGGTCGGGTGTCAGTCAAATTGGTGAGGAGTTCATTTTATAATGAAAATCACCGACGAATGATGTTCGATGGTCAGGACGATCGATTTAGCATTGTGTTGTGAATAAAATATCAAGGGAATAAGTCGGTGGTTGATGGTCGAGTCGACAGTTTGGGAAAAATGTTGCGTGCATCCAAAGGAAAGTGTCGTTCGTCAATGGAGCTCAGATCAATGGCTCAAATTTCACTTGATTTGAGATTGACAGATCATATCTAAAATGTTATTACAACAGTAAAATAGTAAGCTTTATATGAAAATTTTGGAATTTTTCATATTTTTAAAGGTCATTAACTCACGAGGTGATTTTGAGGCCTTAAACAACGTTTTTAGGAAATCAAAACCCACGAGAGTAGAGTGTATCAAGGTACACATTGTCTCTGCAACTCAAATAAAATAATGCAGAGAGCCAATGAGCTATCCCAAGCACAAAATAGAGATGGCATGATAAAGTTACATCCAAAACAGTAAGGGTAAAATTTTGGCACGATTTACTTTCAGAGGGCATAACTCCTTGCTTAGAAGTTTGTTTTGGGAATAGGAGTAGTATATGAAAATATTATGAACAACAGAAATCAACCATGGAGCCATATTTAGGATCTGGTATGCAAAAATGTGCAAGAATAAAAATAAGTCACTTATAGCTTACATGGGTAAATTGGGTAAAACAACCTAAACTTCTCTAGACTAGAAACTTTAGCTCGAAGCTTGTAAATATGAGAAGTTTGGATAGGAAAGTGTAGAGCTATAGTGATAATAATGAAAGGATTATGAAGGATCATGAGAATATACTTCAAAGTCTAAATATGTTGCATAAGCAATTCATCAAAGACTCTAGCACCAAGCAAGCAACTAGTTCTAGACAAGTGTCAACATCTAAATCCCATAGCAAAGGGATGATCATGGAAATGATAAGAATTCAAGAAGCATGAGCAGGTGTCATTATTCTCTAAGAAAATCTACTACGAGAACTCATGCAATTTTAGGGCCAGGGAGCAGCCCAAGTGTGTCTCAAGTATGGAGGAAAAAGAGAAGTTGTGAGGCAGACATCTTGCAAGGTGAATCCAAGAATATCAAGCCACCAAATTTCAATGGTGAGCATAGGAAAGGAGAACAGGTTGAGGATTGGTTGTTGGAAATGAAGAAATATTTCTATCTGCATGATTACCCATCAAGGGTAGAAGCTATAATTGCAACCTACCACTTGCAAGGAAAAGCATCCATGTGGTGGGATAAACTTAAGAAAGCCAAGAACCTTGATGAGAAGAGGATTTCATGGAAGTAGTTCAAAGGATATATCCAAGAGAAATATTTTTCCATGTATTATTATGAAAGGAAGATGGGAAAGTTCTTTGAAATCAAGCTGGGAAGCATGATGATGGATGAATATGAGAAGTGGTTCTTTGAATTGCCGAAGTATGTTGACTTCATAGTGACAGTTTTTTAAGTGGGTTACCATCCTTCTATGGTGATAAGATTCAATATAATAACCCCAAGACTTTGGAGGAGGATGTAAGGAGAGAAAATCATCTTTATGAGCAAAGCAAAGGAAGGCCAATTTTCCAAAAATATTGGAATTACAAGATGAAGGGTAAGAAAGATGAAAGGAAAAAAGGTTTTAAGCCACCCTTTTTCAAAAGAAAATCCCAAGCAAATCAAGAAGGCGAGTCAACCCAAAATGAGCATAATATTGCAAACTCATTTGGGAAAATGCGAAGGCAACAACCTGCACAATGTTGAGGATGTGAGGGAAATCACATATATAGGGTCTGCCTTTGCAAAGGAGAACGAATGAGGATTTTCTACAACATTCAAGAGGCTGAAAAATTTGAATACATGGAAGGAAACATGCCAAGGATTTATGCATCCTTGGAAAACAAGCAAGTGGAGTATCAATTACCCATGATTGAAGTAGAAGGTAAGATTGATAACCAACCCATAAAATTTTTAATTAATTCTAGAGCTATCCATAGTTACATAAACTCTAACATTGTTGAAAGATTTCACTTGCAAAGAAGTAAACATAAGAAACCTTGGTTAGTTCAGTTAGCCACAAGGGCTAAGAGGAAAATCAATGAGCTAGTTAAAGATTGTCCAATAGACATGAATGGACTCAACACAAAGGTAGATGTAAACATCATACCATTGGGTTCATATGATTGTATAATTGGCATGTATTGGTTGGAAAAACACCATGTTGTCCTATATTGTTACAATAAGACAATCCCATGTCTTGATGAAGAACGGAAGAAAGACAAGATTCAAGGCATTCCAAGAGTTGTAGTTGTTAGAAAGATTTCAGTTATGCAGTTGAAAAATATTTTCAAGAAGGGATGTTAGCTTTTTGTAGCCCATATAGAAGAAGAAACCAAAGATAAAGTGGAAAACGTTGAATACCATCCGGTCTTGAGGGATTTTGAAGACGTTTTTAGAGAATTCCTAGGATTTTCACCAGAGAGACATTGATTTCTCTATTGATTTGGTGCCAAGAGTTTCCCTAGTGTCCAAGACACCATACATAATGGGCACACAATAATTGAAAGAGTTGCATATGCAGCTTGAAGAATGGTTAAAGAAGGTGTATATATGGCCAAGTGTGTCACCTTGGGGTGCCCCAGTGCTATTCTCGAAGAAGAAAAATGGAACCTTAAGGATGTGTATTGATTTCAGATAGTTGAATAAGGTCACCATAAAGAACAAATATCCTTTTCCAAGGATTGATGACTTATTTTATCATCTAAAAGGTGCAAGAATCTTTTCGAAGATCAACTTGAGATCAGGCTATCATCAAGTGAGGATAAATGAAGAAGACATCAACAAGACAACATTCAGGACAAGATATGAGCATTATGAATTCACGGTAGTACCATTTGGACTATCAAATGCACCAATTGTTTTCATGTTCCTGATGAATGAAGTGTTCAGGAAATACCTAAACAAGTTTGTAATTGTGTTCCTGGATGATATACTCATCTATTCTAAGTCAAAAGAGGAACATGAGCAACATTTGAGAATAATGTTGCAAGTATTAAGAGAGCATAAATTGTATGCTAAGCTAAGTAAGTGCATATTTTACCAATAGAAGATTCATTACTTGGGGAATATAATTTCAGCAGAAGGTATAACAGTGGATCCTAAGAAGGTAGAGGCCATTAGAGGATGGTCAGCACCAAAGAATTTCACAAAGGTCATATCATTCATGGGTCTTGTTGGTTATTACCAAAAAATCATAAGAGGATTCTCAAAGATTGAAATCCCAATCACTTCTTTGCAAAAGAATGGAGTGAAGTCTCAATGGAATTCCAAGTGTGAAGAGAGCTTTTGATAGCTGAAAGACATCTTGACAACTATGCCAATATTGAAAATTGTAGATCCAGATGAATGTTTTGTGGTGTGCATAGATGCATGTAAGGAAGGGATCATTGGAGTTCTCACACAAAAATATTATGTGGTATGCTATAAGTCCGTAAAATTAAAAGAGCATGAGAATAATTATGCTACACATGACTTGGAGTTAGCAAAAATTGTACATGCATTGAAACGTGGAGATATTACCTAATGGGGAGGAAATTTGAGTTAAGGACATACCACTGTGGTCTGAAGAATTTTTTTGGATAGCCAACATTGGATGCCAGACAAACAAGATGGCTTGAATTCCTTAGTGAATATGATTTTAAATTAAGCATATAAAAGACAAAGAAAATCAAGTGGATGATGCACTCAATAGAAGAGCTCATGAGAAGCATATTGCAACCGTTATCATGTACATGAATGATTTGAAAGATAAAATTATTGCAACAAC
>JASDQU010100649.1:31717-48269 GCA_032191745.1 Picea mariana | reverse complement strand
CTTCTCAGAGATTAGCTGCCACCATTCTAGCGAGTCTTTCACTCTATATTTTTACAGTCTCTGTACATTTATTTCATTAATAGAAATCGTGTATTACTTTATATCTGTGTTTATGGTTGCATCTATGATACAATTCTGTTATATTATTGAATACCTGCGATATCTCTGTGCATTTCTTTATTACATCTCCAATCTCATTTCGTGCCGAAAATAATCTGGATCAACACAATAATTGAAAGAGTTGCATATGCAGCTTGAAGAATGGTTAAAGAAGGTGTATATATGGCCAAGTGTGTCACCTTGGGGTTCCCCAGTGCTATTATTGAAGAAGAAAAATGGAACCTTAAGGCTGTGTATTGATTTCAGACAGTTGAATAAGGTCACCGTAAAGAATAAATATCCTTTGCCAAGGATTGATGACTTATTTTATCATCTAAAAGGTGCAAGAATCTTTTCGAAGATAAACTTGAGATCAGGCTATCATCAAGTGAGGATAAATGAAGAATACATCAACAAGACAACATTCAGGACAAGATATGAGCATTATGAATTCACGGTAGTACCATTTGGACTATCAAATGCACCAATTGTTTTCATGTTCCTGATGAATGAAGTGTTCAGGAAATACCTAAACAAGTTTGTAATTGTGTTCCTGGATGATATACTCATCTATTCTAAGTCAGAAGAGGAACATGAGCAACATTTGAGAATAGTGTTGCAAGTATTAAGAGAGCATAAATTGTATGCTAAGCTAAGTAAGTGCATATTTTACCAATAGAAGATTCATTACTTGGGGCATATAATTTCAGGAGAAGGTATAACAGTGGATCCTGAGAAGGTACAGGCTATTAGAGGATGGTCAGTGCCAAAGAATTTCACAAAGGTCATATCATTCATGGGTCTTGTTGGCTATTACCAAAAAATCATAAAAGGATTCTCAAAGATTGGAATCCCAATCACTTCTTTGCAAAAGAATGGAGTGAAGTCTGAATGGAATTCCAAGTGTGAAGAGAGCTTTTAGTAGCTAAAAGACATCTTGACAACTATGCCAATATTGAAAATTGTAGATTCGGATGAATGTTTTGTGGTGTGCATAAATGCATGTAAGGAAGGGATCATTGGAGTTCTCACACAAAAATATCATGTGATATGCTATGAGTCCATAAAATTAAGACAGCATGAGAATAATTATGCTACACATGACTTGGAGTTAGCAAAAATTGTACATGCATTGAAAACGTGGAGATATTACCTCATGGGGAGGAAATTTGAGTTAAGGACATACCATTGTGGTCTGAAGAATTTTTTTGGATAGCCAACATTGGATGCCAGACAAACAAGATGGCTTGAATTCCTTAGTGAATATGATTTTAAATTAAGCATATAAAAGACAAAGAAAATCAAGTGGATGATGCACTCAATAGAAGAGCTCATGAGAAGCATATTGCAACCATTAGCATGTACATGAATGATTTGAAAGATGAAATTATTGCAACAACAAATTTAGATCAACACTATATAAAATAAAGGAAATATTACAACAAGATCATTTTCAGCAGAAAAATATTTTTTATGAGCTAAAGGAAGATGGAATTCTCATATACAAAGGCAACATATATGTGCCAAATTCCAATGAGATGAAAAATTTAATGCTGAAGGAAAATCATAATGTTTCATATGTTGGGAACCTGGGATATCATAAAACAACTACAATTGTAAGAAGCCAATTCTTTTGGCCAGGAATGAAGAAAGAGGTGGCTAATTACATACCCAGATGTTTAGAGTGTCAGAAAGTGAAGTATGGGCATAGGCATCCCGTTGGGTTATTGTATCCACCGTCCATTCCAAAATGGAAGTGGGAAGTTGTCAGAATGGATTTTATTACAAATCTACCCAAAACAATGAAGCAACATGATTCCATAATGGTGGTGGTGGATTAATTACTAAAGCAACATGTTTTGTTCTAGTGAAGACTACACATAAGGAAACAAATATTTTAGAGATCTACATGAAATAAGTTGCTAGGCTACATGGTGTGCCTAAGGAAATAGTTTCAAACAAAGATCCAAAGTTTACTTCGAATTTTTGGAAAGGTTTGTTCAAAGGCATTGGGAAAAATCTAAATCTTAGTACAATGTATCGCCCAGAATCAGATGGGTGGACAAAAAGGACTAAAAGAATAATTGAGGACATTCTTAGAATGTATGTTATGGATCAACCACTGAAGTGGGAAGATTATATCCATTTAGTTGAATTTTATTACAATAATTGGTATCAAGCCTCATTAAAAATGAACCCGTACGAAGCATTGTATGCCAAAAAGTGTAACACACTAGTGAGTTGGGATAATCCAAATATAACAGTTGTTGGACTAGATTTGTTAAAATAAATGGAAGAGCAGATGGAAAAGATCAAGTGGAATTTAAAGGCTACCCAGAATAGGCATAAAAGTTATGTACACAAAAATAAAGTGTTTAGAGATTTTAAAGTGGGTGAACAAGTATTTTTAGAAGTCAAGGAGAAAATAAATTCGCTAAGATTAGGAAGTTGCCCAAAGTTGGCAGCGAGATATTGTGTACCTTTTGAAATCTTAGAAAATATAGGGTTAGTTGCATACATTTTAGTATTGCCTAAATCCATGAGAGTGCACAATGTATTTCATGTGTCATTATTAAATAAATATGTGCCTGACACTAACCACATAATTGATTGGAATGTGATCTAGGTGGAGCATGAAGAATATTTTTGGATGGAATCAGTACACATCCTGGACTGAAAAGTCAAAGTGCTTAGGAATAAGGCCATAGGGATGGTAAAGTTTCAATGAACCTGCTATGGTATTGAAGATGCTACATGAGAGCATGAAGAAAGCATGTGAGAAGAATACTAGCAATTTTTTGAAAATTTTGAAGAAAACAAAATGCAAGACTCCATTTTGAGCAGCTAGAGTTCTGGAAGCACATCTCAAATCCCTAGGCCAACGCCTTGGGGGCTATGATAAAAGAATGGAACATTCCTTGGGTTAGACCTGATAAATGAATGGTGCATTCCTTGGGTTAGCCCTGATAAATGAATGGTTCATTCCTTGAGTATGCAGGTTGAGGGGAACAAGGGATTTTGGTTGGAAATGTTGTTGGAGTTGTGAAATTGCATAGTTTTAATTTCTAAGTATTGTGATGTAAATTTGTATATATACATGTATATTGACATAATTTGCACTGAGGAAAATGAAAAATTGTAGGGAGGGGGAAATGTAATGTCCCCACTATAATCCCAAGTTTAATTAATGTTTAATGTAGATATAATATGTGGCTATGACCAAGCAATGTATATGCGAAATGTATTTCTAAAATTTAATAATAAAATGTGATTCCAACTGCTAAGGGGACATCATTGGATAGAGATGGGGGATGAACTAATCCACAAGAGAGGGGAGGGTCTAGGAGAATTTCTAAGAGAGGGGGTTCAAGGGGATTACTCAGGACGACACATAATTGTAGGGGAGGGGGAATGTAATGTCCCCACTATAATCCCCGGTTTAGTTAATGCTTAATGTAGATATAATGTGTGGCTACATCCAAACAATGTATATGTGAAATGTATTTCTAAAATTTAATAATAAAATGTGATGCCAACTGCTAAGGGGACATGGCCAAAGATGGGGGATGAATTAATACACAAAAGAGGGGAGGTTCTAGGAGAATGTCTAAGAGAGGGGGTTCAAGGGGGATTACCTGAGTCTATTAATTCCATCCACATTTATGAATATTATTATCATTATGTAATAAACTCTATTTCTTAGTGAGTGTCCCCAAAGCCAATCATTGAATGCATGTAAGAGAGTGGCTGTGAGAGGTCACATCACATAGTTATTGGAAGCATGGGGGCTGGGTATATTTAGCTTGGGGAAGTGTGTAAGTCAAGCAAGTAAGCCAAGGGGAGGAAATTCGTATGGGAAGCTACAACAGTTTTGGGGGGGGTGAATGTTTTTGTATGAACAACAAGTAGAGAGAAAAAATGAGAGTTTGGAGCCGAAACAATCATGGAGGGTGAATTCTAGAGTATGTTAGAGAGTTTCTAGAGAATATTTGGAGCTGAATATTGAAGAGCTAGGTTGACAGGCCTAGCGAGTGAACTCTTTTGCGTGTTGCACTGAAACAACAAGTGTTTGTTGTGGTTTGTTGGTAGTTTTTTCGGTAGCAAGTTCCCTTGAGTTCCCAGTCGAGAGATTTCTAGTTACATGTTCCAAAGAGACCCTAATAAACGAATATGAATATTTAGGGATTGAGATCAGTGAAGGGGTACACTCTTTGGGTTGGGAAGGTCAAGAGGAAGACAAATGGTGGAAAATCGAGATAGTTGTAGGAGAATGCCAATGGGTTGTGAGTTTTATGAGTTGGGAGTGGATAGTGTGATACCACCCTCTTTTGTGGATTTATAGCCTCAACTCGGGGGTGACTTGATATTGAGATTTGGAATAACAAGTTTAGGGTTGGGTGGAACTCCTGTCCCAAGCAGTTGGTTGCACAACTATTTATAAAAGATAATTGTTTTATCTTGCTTCTATTTGCATTACGAGTTTATTTGTTATACATGAACTCTGTGTATTTGGGAATGATTTATATGTTGATGTAATTGAAGTGTTAGTTGGATTTTGTGTTTATATTATAATGTTGTAGATGCATTAATTTAATGGTAGCAAACAATAGCTAAATCTGGTTGTATTTCATAGCTGGAAGCTACATGAGTTTAATTAGACAACATAAATTTTAATTTATCAGTATTTCGCATTGTAATCTTCCTCGGCTAGGCTTGGGGATGTTACAACGTCCTTGAATGAATCTGAGGAGAGGAATATTTATGTTGCCAATTATTTTTATCTCGATATTCCTGGTTAGGGTGGTGTTTCTTGTCAACATGGGAGAATTGACGACGTTTATCATGTTCCAAATCTTAGTGTCAATTTGTTATATATTGCTTAGTTAACACAAACATGTAAAATCGTGGAGTTTTGGTCAGATCGATTCTTTGTTCGAGATTTGAAGAAAGGTCAGTCGATTTTCACCAGAGGGTTTCTCAACTCAAAGGAAAATCTATATAAATTCTATGACATGAATCAACCCGACACCGAACCAATTGCTCTCGTTGCTCACATTAATGAGCGAAGTCGAACTTGGCATGAATGACTCATACACCTAAATTTTCAAAGTCTGCAATTGATGGAAACTCAAAAAATAGTTGTTGGTCTACTTAAAGTGTTTCCCCTTGAAGGATTTTGTAAAGGATGTGTGCTTGACAAGCATCATCGGGCACCCTTTGACTCTGAAAAAGCACGACAAGCACATAACATCCTAGAGTTGGTTCACAATGATGATTTCTACATCAATCTAACTTCCCTAGCAGGTGCAAGGTATATCGCGACTTTCATTGATGATCTCTCTCATTTCACTTGAATTAGAGCCTTTACTGAAAAGAAATGTGGTTGACCCATCAAGTTCATGAGATTAGATAATGGTGGTGAGTATGTAGATCAAGATTTTGAAGAATACCTAGTTCGATCTAGTATTGATTGGAAATGATTGGTTCCTCACACACCTCAGTAGAATGGTGTCGTAGAACGAAAGAATCAAATGTTACTAGAAATGGATAGATGTCTTTTGCATGACAAAGATTTGCCTCCTTGCCTCTGGGGTGAAGAAATATATTGTGCAAACTATCTTCTCAATCACATCTAGAATCGAGTTGTTCCTTTGGTGACTTGAGTTGAATGATGGTGTGGAAAGAAGCCTTCAATTGGCCACCTCTGTGTGTTTTGATGTGTTTCCTGGGCTCATATTTATGATGATGGAAAAAATAAGTTGGATGCAAAGAGTCGTGCTTGCATCATGATGGGTTACTTTGAAGAGTCTAAAGCCTATTGATTTTTGGATCCCGTCAAACAGTAAATCATTATTAGACGAAATGTATGGTTTGATGAGAGGTCTTATGGAATCAAGTTATTGAATTCGTCCTATGGATTGTTACAATATAATCACCTTGATGTTGTTTCCCAATATGATTCTCCTATCCCATTTTCAGTCCTTTGACTAGACAATCAAATTATGTTCCAGTTACAAATAGACTAGCAACTTATGAGTTGATTAGTTCGTTGATATTTGTTTCGAATGGTACACCATCTCCATTGACTGAAATTTCTCTGACTTCTGATCGAACTTCTATAGTGAACACCAATTCACCTATTTATTGTCTACCCAGATGGGTTGCCAAGATAATTGAATTGGTTGGACCCGATGTTGGTGATATTTCCTCTGGACGAAAAACTCTAAGTCAAAAGAAACATGATATCATTGCATTGATGACTCGTGTACTTGAAACTTCAAATCATGTTGCCTACTTGGATGCTCAAGGATGACCTGAATGGGAACAATTTATGTAAATAGAAATTGTCTCTTTGTCGAAGAGTAACACTTAGGACTTAGTTCCCTGATCACAAGGAAATAATGTTGTGAAGTGTCGATGGGTCTACCAGACCAAATTTACCTCTGAAGTTGTTGTTGAATGACATAAATCTCGCTTGTTTGCAAAGGGATTTTGTCAAAAAGAAGGCATCAACTACACTGAGACCTTTTCCCATGTTACAAAGATGAATTTTGTTCGACTGATTCTTTCCCTTGCTGCGCTTTTTGGATGGAAAATTCATCAGATGGATGTGAAGAGTGTTTTTCTTCATGAATACCTATATGAAGAAATTTTCATGGAACAAACCTCCTAGTTTTGTGACAGATTTTAACCTAGTTTGTTGACTCAAGAAGTCTCTTTATGGTCTGAAGCAATCTCCTTGCGCTTAGTATGATAAGATTGATAGTTTCTTTCTTTGACTTGGTTTCAAATGTTGTGAATCCAATCACATCTTGTACGTACTCCATACCAATGGAGACACTTTTATTGTTTTTGTGTATGTTGATTACCTTGTCATTACTAGAAATAACACTGATCTCATTCTTAGATTGAAAAAACAACTTGTTGAGTCCTTTGACATGATTGATCTTAACACTTTGCATTATTTTTTGGGTTTTCAAGTATTACCACTATGTGACGGGTTTTTTATTTCTCAATCTAAATATGTAATGGATCTTTTGAAATGTTGTAATATGGCCAATTGTAATCCCTATTCTACGCCCTTTCAATCTGGAGTAAATCTCACCAAAACTTGTCAAATTCCCAAAGTCAATGCTACACTTTATTGACAACTGGTCAAAAATCTTATTTATCTTACTCATAGTTGATCTGACATTTCCTTTGTTGTCGGTGTGGTTTCTTGGTTTATGCAAGACCCCAAAGAAATCCACTAGAAAGGATTCAAATGGATTATCCTTTATCTCAAGGGTAACACTCATTTTGGAATAAAGTATTGTTGAAGTTCAAATTCGCTAGTCAGCTTCACCGACTCGAACTGGGTTGGTGACAGTGATGATCAGATGTCCACTTCTAGCTATGTATTTTGCTTCAACATTGGACCGTTAGTGTGTTCATGAAAGAAACTTATGTTAGTCTTCTGGTTGACTACATAAGAAAAATATCGCAGAGTCGTTCATGCAGGTACAAAAGCAGTCTAGATCCACCAACTTCTGGGTGAACTTGGATTTATTGTTCAGACATCGACTACAATCTACTATGACAAGCAGAGTGCCATACATGTTGTTGACTTTCCTATTTCCCATAGTAAGATGAAGCATGTTGAGCTCCATGCTCACTATTTGAGATAGTTGGTTCATGAGAGCTTTGTCTCTCTTGAATATTGTAGAACAAATGATCAGGTTGTTGATATCTTCACTAATTATTTATTTGAAGCTAGATTTATCAAGCTTCATATGATGTCTGGGCTTTAGGAAGCTACAATTATGGGGTGGGTATCTTGCTGATGTAATTTCACCTCCTGAATCTCTAGAGTCATGTGTTGATGGGGGGATGTTGGAACATCAAGCCCTGATGGTTCATCACACTTATCCTGGAATCAGTCGGGCAGGAAACCGACGTACATCTGGAAATAGTGGGTCAGACGATCGACCATATATCTACATTAGTCGGTCGAGTAGTCGAGAAGTTTGTTGGTCAAACAATCGATCAATACTTGAAGATAGTCGGTCAATGGATCGATCAGTTGAGTAATTGAATATGAATTGGATGCATGGACGGTCGGGTCAAACATCCTTGTCGAGTCGAATAGAAAACATGGTTTTGACAAAGTCAACTCTAACAACCGATGGTTATATGTGGACAATATCCTCCCGATTTCAAGGAAGTTGGTTATATATTAAAGTTATAAATAGCATAACCTATGGGTCATTATCATCAAGTGATCAAGTGATATCATTGTTGAGTACAAGATGCCCATTATGCATTGTGATGTTCTGATCATAGTGCGTTGTGCTTAAGTGTTGTAACAATGTCTTAAGACACCACCTTTTCTGTCTTCGAAATGTTATTTCCTCTTCGATTATTTGTAATATTGTTTGTCTGTTTCGTATCAGGTTACACCCAATCCCCAACACTTTTTATTGGTTATTGTTTTGATCATAAATCCTATAAAATCCATGATTCAATTACTCATCAAGTGTTTACAAGTAGGGATGTGATTTTTCATGAGTATACATATGATTATCATAAGGAGTATGTACAAGGATCAAGGCCCCATATTCAAGGTATTGAAGAGATAATGTGAGAAAAGGTACTTGAATATCATTAAATTGTCGATGATCAAACCAATAAAAAGACACCAGGTAAAGAAGGAACTCCATTAAGCAACGTGACACCAAGAAGATCAACAATGAACACTAAGACTCTAATAAGGTATTTAAGGACTATGCATTAATGTCACATACTATTGAACTTTTAAATTTTGAAGAAGCAAAAAGAGAATGGGTGAATGCAATTCATCAATATATGATTCCATTGTGAAAATTGATACTTGAGAAATCACTAACTTGGCAAAAGATAAAGTTTGTATAGGTTACAAATGGTTAGTCAAGTCAAAATTTAATTTTGATGGTAGTATAAACAAATTCAAAGAAGGTTAGTCGCAAAAGGTTATTCACAAATGGAAGGCGTGGATTATGAAGAAACCTTTGCACTTAGAGTTAAAATAAATACCATTAAGTTGTTAATTTCCCTTGCAACAAAGTATAATTGGGACATATATCAAATGGATGTTAAATCAACTTTCTTAAATGGTGAATTAAAAAAAGAGGTGTATCTTATTCAACCAGATGGTTTTGTAAAGAAAGTACAATATCATCTTGTATGCAAGTTTAAAAAGCACATTATATGTTAAAGAAACTCTATTATCATGGTATGTCAAAATCATTAGCATGGATTTGTTAAACATCATAGTGATCAAATCTATACATAAATAAATATGAGCAATGGAATACTGCATTGATTTCCTTATATGTAGATGATTTGATCATAACAGGTAGTGCTACAGGTTTGATTGAAGAAGTAAAACTTCATCTATCTCAAGAATTTGATACAACAAATCTTGGCGAAATGCATTATTGTTTAAGCATTGAAATATGGAGAGATAATGGAAATAATTTGATGACTCAAATAAAGTATGCACATGAAATTATTAAATAATTAAACATGCATGGGCGTAAACCAATTTCTACTCCATTGGAATAGAATGCCAAACTTTACGTAAATGATGGTACATAAAAAGTTGACGACACTTTATATATGTAATTGATGGAAAGTTTGAACTACTTAACCACAACAAGACCAAACATTAAATATTTAGTGAAAATACTTCACCAATTCATAGATAGTTCACCAATTCATAGATAGCTCACATGAGAGTCACTAGAAAGCTTAAAAAAAGCACTCTAATACCTAAATATAACCATTGATTATGATATTAAATATACTACTCATTTGAATATTGAGTACACACATTACTCCAGAAAAAATACAACCACTTAAAATTGACTTCTTATATTTAACACAAATGTAAATGATAATGGTGTTAGGACATTTTTACTAAGACTTTGGGAAATACCAAATTTATAATTTGTAAAATTATATTAGGTATGGTATGCATTTCTCAATTAAGAGGTTGACATTGACTTCTTATATTGTATTGCAACAAATGATAATGTTGTTGACACTTTAACTAAAACTGTACGTGAAATACCACGTCAATGAAACTTTATCTATTCACCACGTCACTAGAACTGTACGTGAAATACCACGTCAGTGAAACTTTATCTATTCACCACGTCACTATAACTGTACGTGAAATACCAAGTCACTGGAACTTCATCTTTGGAGATGCATCACTTTTCATTAATCCATTAAGATGTTTCGGAACCTTTTATTTATGAATATAACTCTTTAACAAAAACATCATATATCATTGAGTAAAGTATTCAAGGTATCATTGTGTAAAGTATTCAAGGTACTTTTGGAAATGGAATTTAGAAATTCGTATTTATCAATATGAATTTACAAATTTGTATTTATGAATACGAATTTAGAATCTCTTATTTATGAATATGAATTTTGGGTGAATTTAGAATTTAGTATTTAGTATTTGTATTTATGAATATTTTGAGTAACTTTTAAGTTTTGTTTTTTTATATATATATATATATTTTTAAGGGTTTTTTAACAGGTTGAATTTATCTATATATTTAAAAATGTAATTTAAATATTACAAAATTATGATTTCATTCAAATTTATATAAGTGATTTTTGCAAAAAAATCTTTGTATTTATAAATATGAATTTAGAAACTCCTATTTATGAATATGAGAAACACTTCACTATTCAAATTGTTTTATTAAAATATTATGAATATATAAAAATTATTTTTTATTAATTAATATGTTAAAATATTTAATAAAGTATTTAATTGTGATTTCATGTTTGTAATTCAAAACACTTAACTTCCCCACAACTTGCTGATTTTTTGCCTTTCCAGGAGATCTCACTTGTATAGCATGCCCCACACAAAATAATTGATATAAAATTTTGAAACTTGTACCAAATATACTACAAACTGTCCACTATCCAATGAAACTAGTCTCAGTCAATTTGGATACTCTAGGAAGAAGTTATGATTGTTTTACCTAGAACACCTTCTTGAGACTAGTCAATAGGACTAGTCAGATACCCTATCTTCCACAAGGTGTATCTACAAATGTAAGATGACCCATAAGATGAAATTTTTTCCACAGATACCTTACTAATTTCTGTGAATATCCTCCGGATTTTAGGGTCTGAAATGTTACAGAAAAATTTTTATAGCAAAAATTCTGCAATGACTCAGTTCAAGATGATTCCAGAACCCTATCTTGCATAAGATGTATATCCGAAAGTATACGGCCTCAGGAGCTGAAATTTTAACCCAACGTATCTTGATCCGTCTACTAAAAATCCTCCAAGTCGTTCCTTCTTAAACGTTGTAGAAAACAGGTTATAACGAAAATGCCAAGGTGTCTCAGATGCAACAGCGAAACCCCAAGACCTTGAGCTCTTATACCATATGTTAAGAACCAAATATCAATATAGCATAGAAAAACCTCAGAATAAGTACTCAACGCCTTGAAAAAGAGATAATTTCAGATAATAAGCCTCTTCGAGGGGGCAACCTCCTTTTACCCCACATAAATGTTCAAGTACAAAATGATTCCAAATGAAAATGTCTCCTTGGTATATATAGGAGACTAGGAGGTATAATTACAACTAATGGAATAAAGCCGGCATAAATAAAATAACATTACTAATGTAATATGCCCCAATTAAGGGGTAATGAGCCAATATTAGGGCTTAAAAGAAAAATTGTAGGGGAGGGGGAATGTAATGTCCCCACTATAATCCCAAGTTTAATTAATGTTTAATGTAGATATAATATGTGTCTATGACCAAGCAATGTATATGCGAAATGAATTTCTAAAATTTAATAATAAAATGTGATGCCAACTGCTAAGGGGACATCATTGGATATATATGGGGGATGAAATAATACACAAGAGAGGGGAGGGTCTAGGAGAATGTCTAAGAGAGGGGGTTCAAGGGGATTACTCAGGACGATGCATAATTGTAGGGTAGGGAGAATGTAATGTCCCCACTATAATCCTCAGTTTAGTTAATGTTTAATGTAGATATAATGCGTGGCTACGACCAAGCAATGTATATGTGAAATGTATTTCTAAAATTTAATAATAAAATGTGATGACAGCTACTAAGGGGACATGGAAAAATATGGGGGATGAATTAATCCACAAAAGAGGGGAGGGTCTAGGAGAATGTCTAAGAGAGGGGGTTCAAGGGGGATTACCCAAGTCTATTAATTCCATCCACATTTATGAATATTATTATCATTATGCAATAACATATATTTCTTAGTGAGTGTCCCCAAAGCCAATCATTGAATGCATGTAAGAGAGTGGGTGTGAGAGGTCACATCACATAGTTATTGGAAGCATGGGGGTTGAGTACAATCATCTTGGGGAGGTGTGTGAGTCAAGCAAGTAAGCCAAGGGGAGGAAATTTGTATGGGAAGCTACAATAGTTTTGGGGGGGTGAATGCTTTTGCATGAACAACAAGTAGAGAGAAAAAATGAGAGTTTGGAGCCGAAACAATCATGGAGGGTGAATTCTAGAGCATGTTAGAGAGTTTCTAGAGAATATTTGGAGCTGAATACTGAAGAGCTAGGTTCTCAGGCTTGGTGAGTGAACTCTTGTGTGTGTTTCACTGAAACAAGTGTTTGTTGTGGTTTGTTGATAGTTTTCTCGGTAGCAAGTTCCCTTGAGTTCCTAGTTAAGAGATTCCTAGTTACATGTGCCAAAGAGACCATGATAAACGAATGGGAATATATAGGGACTGAGATCAGTGGAGGGGTACACTCCTTGGGTTGGGAAGTTTGAGAGGAAGACATATGGTGGAAAATCGAGATAGTAGTAGGAGAATGCCAATGGGTTGTGAGTTTTATGAGTTGGGAGTGGATAGTGCGATGCCACCCTCTTTTAAGGATTTCTAGCCTCAACTCGGGGGTGACTTGATATTGAGATTTGGAACAACAAGTTTAGGGTTGGGTGGAGCTCCTGTCCCAAGCAGCTGGTTGCACAACTATTTATAAAATATAATTGTTTTATCTTGTGTCTATTTTCATTATGTGTTTATTTGTTATACATGAACTCTGTGTACTTGGGAATGATTTATATGTTGATGTAATTGAAGTGTTAGCTGCATTTCATGTTTATATTATAATGTTGTAGATGCATTAATTTAATGGTAGGAAGTAATAGCTAAATCTGGTTGTATTTCGTAGCTAGAAGCTACATGAGTTTAATTAGACAACATAAAATTTAATTTATCAGTATTTCGCACTGTAATGTTCCTCGGCTAGGCTTGGGGATGTTACAACGTATTTGAATGAATCCGAGGAGAGGAATATTTACGCTGCCAATGATTTTTCTCTCGATATTCCTGGTTAGGGTGGTGTTTCTTTTCAACATGGGAGAATTGTCGATGTTTATCATGTTCCAAATCTTAGTGTCAATTTGTTATCTATTGATTAGTTAACACAAATAGGTAAAATCGTGGAGTTTTGGTCATATCGATTCTTTGTTCGATATTTGAAGAAAGGTCAGTCGATTTTCACTAGAGGGTTTCTCAATTCAAAGGACAATCTATATAAATTCTATGACACGAATCGACTCGACACCGAACCAACTACTCTCGTTGCTCACACTAATGAGTGAGTTCAAACTTGGCATGAG
Source organism: Picea mariana (assembly GCA_032191745.1). Classification (NCBI taxonomy): domain Eukaryota; kingdom Viridiplantae; phylum Streptophyta; class Pinopsida; order Pinales; family Pinaceae; genus Picea; species Picea mariana. The sequence goes on along the minus strand of JASDQU010100649.1, from coordinate 34,487 downwards.
TGACTCATACACCTAAATTTTCAAAGTCTGCAATTGATGGAAACTTAGAAAATGGTTGTTGGTCTACTTAAAGTGTTTCCCCCTGAAGGATTTTGTAAAGGCTGTGTGCTTGGCAAGCATTATCAGGCACCCTTTGACTTTGAATAAGCATGATGAGCACATAACATCCTAGAGTTGGTTCACAGTGATGTTTTATGCATCAATCTAACTTCCCTAGCAGGTGCAAGGTATATCTCGACTTTCATTGATGATCTCTCTCATTTCACTTGGGTTTATTTTCTGAAGAATAAGAATATTCACTTTGAAAAGTTAAAAAAATTAGAGCCTTTGCTGAAAAGAAATGTGGTTGACCCATCAAGTTCCTGAGATTAGATAATGGTGGTGAGTATGTAGATCAACCTTTTGAAGAATAACTAGTTTGATATGGTATTGATTGGAAATGGTTGGTTCCTCACACACCTCAGTATAATGGTGTCATAGAACGAAAGAATCAAATGTTAATAGAAATGGATAGATGTCTTTTGCATGCGAAATATCTGCCTTCTTGCCTTTGCGATGAAGCAATATATTGTGCAAACTATCTGCTCAATTGCATCTAGAATCGAGTTGTTCCTTTGGTGACTCGAGTTGAATGATGACATGGAAAGAAGCCTTCAATTGGCCACCTCTGTGTGTTTGGATGTGTTTCTTGGGATCATATTTCTGATGATGGTAGAAAGAAGTTGGATGCAAAGAGTCATGCTTGCATCATGATAAGCTACTTTGAAGAGTCTAAAGCCTATTGATTTTTGGATCCCGTCAAACAATAAATCATTATTAGATGAAATGTATGGTTTGATGAGAGGTCTTATGGCATTAAGTTATTGAAGGCCTCCTATGTATTGTTACAATATAATCACCTTGATGTTGTTTCCGAATATGATTCTCCTATCCCATTTTCAGTCCTTTGACTAGACAATCAAATTATGTTCCAGTTACGACTAGACCGTCAACTTATGAGTTGATTAGTTCGTTGATATTTGTTTTGAATGGTACACCATCTCCATTTACTGAAATTTCTCTGAATTTTGATCTACTTTCTATAGTGAACACCAATTAACCTATTTATTGTCTACCCAGATGGGTTGCCAAGATAATTGAATCTGTTGGACCCGATGATGGTGATATTTCCTCCAGACGAAAAAACTCGAAGTCAAAAGAAACATGATATCATTGCATTGATGACTCGTGTAATTGAAAATTCAAATCATGTTTCCTACTTGGATGCTCAAGGATGACCTGAATGGGAACAATTTATGTAAATAGAAATTTCCTCTTTGTCAAAGAGTAACACTTAGGACTTAGTTCCTTGATCACAAGGAAAGAATGTTGTGAAGTGTCGATGGGTCTACTAGACCAAATTTACCTCTGAAGGTGTTGTTGAATGGCATAAATCTAAATTGTTTGCAAAGGGATTTTTTCAAAAAGAAGGTATAAACTACACTGATACCTTTTCCCCTATTGCAAAGATGAATTATGTTTGACTGGTTCTTTCCCTTGCTGCGCTTTTTGGATGGAAAATTCATTAGATGGATGTGAAGAGTGTTTTTCTTCATGGAGACCTATATGAAGAAATTTTTATGGAACAAACCTCCTAGTTTTGTGACAGATTCTAACCTGGTTTGTTGACTCAAGAAGTCTCTTTATGGTTTGAAGCAATCTCCTTGCGCTTAGTATGATAAGATCGATAGTTTCTTTCTTTGACTTGGTTTCAAATGTTGTGAATCCAATCACATCTTTTACGTACTCCATACCAATGGAGACACTTTGATTTTTGTTGTGTATGTTGATGAACTTGTCATTACTGGAAATAACACTGATCTCATTCTTAGATTGAAGAAACAACTTGTCGAGTCCTTTGACATGATAGATCTTAACACTTTGAATTATTTTTTGGGTTTTCAAGTATTACCACTATGTGACAGTTTTTTTATTTCTCAATCTAAATATGTAATAGATCTTTTGAAATGTTTTAATATGGCCAATTGTAATCCCTATGATACTCCCTTTCAATCTGGAGTAAATATCACAAAACTTGTCAAATTCCCAAAGTCAATACTACACTTTATTGACAACCGATCAACAATCTTATTTATCTTACTAATAGTTGACCTGACATTTCCTTTGTTTTCGGTGTGGTTTCTTAGTTTATGCAAGACCCCAAAGAAATACACTAGAAAGGAGTCAAATGGATTGTCCTTTATCTCAAGGGTAACACTCATTTTGGTATCAAGTATTGTTGAAGTTTATATTCACTAGTCAACTTCACCGACTCGAACTGGGTTGGTCACAATGATGATCATAAGCCCACTTCTAGCTATGTATTTTGCTTTAGCATTGGACCGTTAGTGTGTTCATGCAAGAAAATTAAGTTATTCTTCTGGTCAACTACAAAACAAAAATATCGCAACATCATTCATGCAGGTATAGAAGCAGTCTAGATCCACCAACTTCTGGGTGAACTTGGCTTTCTTGTTCAGACATCGACTACAATCTACTATGACAAGCAGACTGCCATACATGTTGTTGACTATCCTATTTCCCATAGTGAGATGAAGCATGTTGATCTCCATGCTCACTATTTGATATAGTTGGTTCATGAGAGCTTTGTCTCTCTTGACTATTGCAGAACAAATGATCAGGTTGTTGATATCTTCATTAAGTATTTATTTGAAGCTAGATTTATCAAGCTTCATATGATGTCTGGGCTTTAGGAAGCAACAATTATGGG
>JASDQU010100649.1:967-12519 GCA_032191745.1 Picea mariana | reverse complement strand
TTATAGAAGGCACTCTAGCTCATTTTGTACACACTCGATCATCTAGAAGCAAGGTGTAAGTGTTGAGGAGGAGTTGATGCAGATGTAGGTGTGTAGTAATTCCCTGTTCAATATTTTGGTACTCTATCTTGTGCGCTACCTCTAGAGAAGGTACGCTACCCTAGTTTATATGTTGGTTCTAGTGAGGCTTCCTGGAATTATTCTTTCTATCAAAGGTTAAGGTGCTCGGGGGTGGATTTGTGCCTATGGTTGGGTAGCAATGGTGTAGCATTGCTTATGGTTAAACGAGCACAACATTCTAATAGGTTATGGTCCCACACCACCTTCGGAACAATCTAACCATTGGAAGGTAGATACACAACTCTCTATCAATCTCGTTGTAGCACAATTGCAGTTGCAGCTAGGGTTTTTGATCTTGCGGTAGAAGCAAACCATAACTTGATTGTTCAGGCACTTTAAGTGAAGAGTTTGGCATAATTATTGGATATCCTAGCAGCCCAATGCATCTCCCTTAGCCATAAAAAATGTCAAAGTTGAATTTTTGGGTCAAAGTCAAAAGACTAGTCAAGGTCAAAGTCAAAGACAGTTGTGACTTCCTCCATAAAATCATAGTGGTGCAGCAAAAACATGGTCTCTTGGTAGAGCATGGAAGACAAGGATTGACATCATCCTTGCAAAGAACAAAGGGAAAAATTATGAAACCACTGACTGAAGAGCAGGCATAAAAGGATGAAGAGTTTGATTTTTTGAGCTTCCAAGCACATGAACGTGGAGTAGGAGAAACAATAAAAAGAAACTACTACAGATCTAAATATCTGGAAAGAGAAGGGATATTTGTCCAAGAATCAAACATAGAGCCAGAAAGATCTCAGATCGAATACATTCAAAGGAACAACACACTCTCAAGGTTGGAAAGAATACTTGTCTCAAAAGAAAAGAAACTCAAGAGGAACAATAGCTAGACTCCATGTTTGCATATCATGTTTGATATTTTTATTGTTTCTTAAGTATTGCAATCCATTATATTTTATTAATGCTGGAAACAAATGAATACTTCGTAGCATGTACTATTAATATAAATACTTATTGTACTTAATTGCAATATGAACTAACATCTCCTCTAGGAGATATTTCTTGTTCTTGTTTTCAGGAAGGACACCTTGGTAATGCTATAATGAATTACCATGAAATTGATATGTTCTTATATAAAATGCTATTATATTGGAAATACTTTTTCTCTTGGTGTTCCTGTTTCGGGTAGGGTATCCTACGTATTCTAGGAAGGTTACCACATAAAGCAAGGCTTGAAAGGAATCAGAGGGAGTTAAACTTTAGAGGGAGTCAGTGATAAGGAAGAAGAAAGGTTTCGTGACACTTTACAGGATGCATATGGGATTAAAGTAGATGGAAGCACGGTTCAAGGATTCTCTCAGTTAGAGGGAGTTGATAGAAGAATTCAAAAAGAAGGATCTTGTATGCTTTATTTTGAGTTGTAGGCCTTTGTGTCAAGTTGTAGGCTTCATGCCAAGTTGTAGGCCTTTGTGCCGAGTTGTAGGCCTTTGTGCCGAGTTGTAGGCTTATGTGTCAAATTGTAGGCCTTTGCGTCGAGTTGTAGGATTCATGCTGAGTTGTAGGCCTTGTGCCAAGTTGTAGGCTTCATGACGATTTGTAGGCTTCATGTTGAGTTGTAGGCATTGTGTCGATTTGTAGGTTTTATGCTGAGCTATAGGATACTCTAGTGAGATGGTTTGGAATACCGAGTTGTTGCTACACTAGTGAGATAGTCTGGTACACTAGTGGTGTAGTCAAGAATCTGTATGGTTGTGATGGTGTTGCTCATAATATGATATGGGTGATCATGAGATAGCTTGTGTAGCTCTGGTGATGCTATCGGTCTGTAAGACCATGTAGGTCTTGCCTATTCCATATGAGATGGATGTATAATGATAATAGTAATGATTATACTCATGACATGGGTGTAGCCATGGGTGAGCATGCCATGTGGGTGTAGCCCATGACGATGATGGTGACACACACTATGAGGTGCATTTTAGTGTTCTCTAGCAGGTTGTGGCCCCTAGATGAGATTGACAGGTCCACATGGGTGTAGCCATGTGTGATGTAATTATGCTACTAGTAGCATGGTATACATAACCATGACAAGAGGATCATGACATAGCGAGCAAAGCTATGAAGAACACAAGGGAACATCATGGTTAAATATCTCCCTAGATAAGAGGGAGTGTTGATGTTAACCTCCATGTATAAACCTTTGACTAGAATAGAATATTCTGGAAGTAAGAGAAAACCCTAACATATGTGTGAAAACCCTAGAAAGGCAAGTCAAGTCTACCAGAAAGATATATATTGTGACTAGATTTAAAAAATATTTTCGTGGATATTACGACAAACTTGCGTGGCAATATCGACGAAAAGACCGCCCTGTTTAAAAAAAAGATGAAACTAGTGGAAGGGTGGAAAATTTCCGTGGAATAATCCACCCATATGTAGTAGTGAATATATCTCTACATTAGTCGATCAAGTAGTCGACAAGTCTGTCGATTAAACAGTTGACCAACAATCGAAGATAGTCGGTCGATGGATTGATCAACCGAGTAGTCTACTATGATTTGGATGCATGGATGATTGGTTCGAGCATCCTTGTCGAACCGACTAGACAACATGGATTTGACATAATCAACTCTAACAACCAATGATTATATGTGCAAAAGATCATCTTGATTTCAAGGAAGTTGGTTAGATCTTGAAGATATAAATAACATACCCTATGGTTCATTATCATCAAGTGATCAAGTGATATCCATTTTGTGTACAAGATGTCCATTATGCATTGTGATGTTCTGATCTTAGTGTGTTGTGCTTAAGTGTTGTAACAGTGTCTTTAGACACCACCTTTTTTTGTCTTTGAAATCGTATTTCCTCTTCTATTATCTGCAAAATTGTTTGTCTATTTTGTATTAGGTTACACCCAATCCCCTACATGGTATCAGAGTTGATGGTTTGAAACCTCTCATGTTGTCCACAAACCTTGTCGAGTCTGATTTGTTGTGTGATTGACTCTAGGCCATTGGTTTGTAGATTGTGTCTTGTGGAAATAGAACTGTTCTATCTAGATATCGAAGATGGATTTGAAGATTGATCCAATAATTCTGAATGAATCAAATTACATAGTATGGGCATCAAACATGGAAACCCTACTAAAGAATAGAGGACTATTGCAGTATACGAATACCACGATTCCATATCCAACAGATTATTAGGAAAAGTTCATTGTTGATGGCAAGAAGAATGAGGCTATTAGGGTCATCACAACCTATATATCGTGGGAGATTCGTTTTCACATCAGCGGAATCGATTGTCCTCATCAATTATAAAAAATATTTAAATTCATTGTTTGACAAAGTCGACGAAAACCACGTTATGCAATTGGACAAAAAGTTGATATCTCTTGATACTCATTCCTTTGACAAAACAGAGGAATATTTGGTGCGTGTGAAGGAACTCTAGTTGAAATTGAGTGAATGTGGAAACAATTATAAAAAGAAAGATAGGAAACTCATTGAGTTAGTCTTGATGAATTTGAGAACATCATTTGAGGTGTTTGTTTCAAATTTCCACACCAACTGGCAGACACACAATAAATATGGTAAGGATTACACGTTTGGATATTTCTATGTTTTTTTATCACAGATCAACATAAACTACTTGAAGAAGGACGACTTATTGGTAAACATCAATCCCACTTTCCCAAGGGAAAGGGCAAGTCGAATCACAGGGAAAGAGGACGGTTTGATACCCCTACACAGAGACTTGGATGCCTCGACCAAAAACCTAAAGGGAAAACATATGCACCCCATCAAATTCCAAAGAAAATGACATGTCAGTAATATGGAAAGACTAGACATGTGGATAGGGTTTGCTACAAGAAGAGAGATGAGTTAGAGGAGAAGTTTAAACATCTTGAAGGAGATGTGTCTGTTGTTCACTGACCCGCTAATAATTTCACCTTCCAAGTCAGAAATTTTCAAGCCTTGTTGTCTTATTCTGCACAGAACGAATGGGTAGTCAACTTTGGGTGTACTCATCATACGGCTAAGGATGCTTCTTTGTTAACGTATGTAATGTCCCCATTATAATCCCCAGTTTAATTAATGTTTAATGTAGATATAATATGTGGCTACGACCAAGCAATCTATATGCAAAATGTATTTATGAAATTTAATACTAAAATGTTATGCCAACTGCTAAGGGGACATGGACAGAGATGGGGGGTGAATTAATCCATAAGAGAGGGGAGGGTCTAGGAGAATGTATAAGATAGGCGGTTCAAGGGGGATTACCCATGTCTATTAATTCCATCCACATTTCATAATTTTATCATTATTATGTATTAAACTCTATTTCTGATTGAGTGTCCCCAAAGCCAATCATTGAATGCATGTAAGAGGGTGGGTGTGAGAGGTCACATCCCATAGTTATTGGAAGCATGGGGGATGAGTACAATCATCTTGGGGAAGTGTTTGAGTCAAGTAAGTAAGCCAAGGGGAGGAAATTTGTATGGGCATCTACAACAATTTTGGTAGGTGAATGTTTTTACATGAACAACAAGTAGAGATAAATAAGGAGAGATTGGAGTTGGAACAACCATGGAGGGTGAATTCTAGAGCATGTTGGAGCATTTATGGAGTGTATTTGGAGCTGAAGACTAAATAGTTGGGTTGTTAGTCCTGAAGAGTGAACTCATGTCTGAGTTGCACTGAAACAACAAGTGTTTGTTGTGGTTTGCTAGTAGTTTTCCTAGCAGCAAGTTCCATTGAGTTCCAAACTTAGAGATTCCTAGTTACCTGTGCAAGAGAGACCATGATAAATGAATGGGATGCCTGAGGTACTGATATTAGTGAAGGGGTATATTCCTTGGGTTGGGAAGGTCAAGAGTAAGAGAGTTGGTTGAAAATTGAGATAGTTGTAGGAGAATGCCAATGGGTTGTGATTTTTATGAGCTGTGAGTTTATAGTGAGAGACCACCCTTTTTTGTGGATTACTAGCCTCAGATTGGGGGTGACTTGCTATTGAGATTTGAAATATCAAGTCTATGGTTGGGTGTAACTTCCATCCCAAGAAGTTGGTTGCACAATTGTTTATAAAAGATAAGTGTTTTATCTTGCTTTTGTTTACATTACGAGTCTATTTATTGTGCATGAAAATGATTTATGTGTTGTTGTAATTGAAGTGTTAGCTGCATTTTTTGTTTATATCAGGATGTTGTAGATGCATTAATTTAATGCTAGAAAAAAATATCTAAATTTGGTTGTAATTCATAGCTAGAAGCTACATGAGTTTAATTAGATAGAATTTTTTTTAATTTATGAGTATTCTGCACCATAGTGTTCCTCAACTAGGCTGAGAGATGTTACATTATGGTATTAGAGCCTCTGGTTCAAACACCAGGGTTGTATGGGCCAAGATCCAGAGCGAATTGGTGAAATTCATTGTAACATATTTCGGTCAATGCGAATTGGGGGAAAATGGTGAAAAAATAGAGAGAAATCCCCAAATTCATGAGAAGGATTCAAGTTTAAAGGAATCAAAACTATTTTATAGGTTCAATGGAGCCAATCTGCAAATTTACAGAGTCTGGGAATGGTCAAATTTCATGTTTTAATGCTCATTGTAGTGTTTTAAAGAGTTCAGTGAATCAACAACTGAGATCATGTTTGATTTCAAGATCAACGACCTTGATTCACTTTAATGAATTTTAAAATTCACAAGGTTTCAGGCATTTGAAAGGTTAGTATATCAATGGCTAGGATTCATTTTTTACTATTTTGAAGTTGAACATATTGACGAACGAGATTCATTTTTCGGCTGCTTTGAAAAGGGATCAAATCAATGGTATGGATTTTTTTCGGTCGTTGGGAGGTTCGGGTTGATCAATGACCATGATTCAACTATGAGGTTTGCAAAGTGGAGTGGATTGATGGTGAAAATTGGGTTGAATAATAGATCGAATACCTAGATTAATCAGAGATAGGTTGAAATTTTTTCTAGGTGTTGGAGTTGGCCAAATGGAATCGTCAATGGTTGACGGTCGATGGTCAAATTGACCAAATTAGTGAAGTGTTTGGTCGTCAATGATAATCATTGATGATTTGATGGTCAAGCATCGACCAAATCAATGAGGTGTCTATTTTTGTCGATCATCGATGGGTTGATGGTCGGGTGTCGATCGATTCGGCAAAGTGTTTCAATCAGGAAAGAGAAATTGTTGATGGTTGATGGTCGAGCGTTGGTCGAATTGGCCAGGTGTTCGGGTTGTCCAAGGGAAATGACCGATGGCCAATGAAGAAAAGAGAGTGATGATGTGTCATGCCACGTCAACATCCATGTGTCATTCCACATCAAAATCTACGTGTTGTGCCACATCAACCAAGTTAACACCTCATGATGATGTGTCATGCTACATCAACATCCATGTGTCATGCCACATCAATAGTTTCCACGTCATCCAACAGGGATGGTCAATGGTCAATGGCTAATGGTCAAGTCAACCAAATTAAGTTTTTTCGACAATCAACAGGGATTGCTGACGGTCGATGGAGCAATGGTCAAGTCAGTCGGTTTAGCGATGTGTTACAAGTGGTTTCCAAGAGAAATGACCAATGACCGATGGGTCGATGGTCAGGTGGCAGTCAAATTGGTGAGGAGTTCATTTTCTAATGAAAATCACCGATGAATGATGGTCGATGGTAAGGACGATTGGTTTAGCATTGTGTTGTGAATAAAATATCAAGGGAATAGGTCGATGGTTGATGGTCAGGTCGATAGTTTGGGAAAAATGTTGCGTGCATCTAAAGGAAAGTGTCGATCGTCAATGGAGCTCAGATCAATGGATCAGATTTCACTTGATTTGAGATCGACAGATCATATCGAAAATGCTATTACAATAGTAAAATAGTAATCTTTATATGAACATTTTGGAATTTTTTATATTTTTGAAGGTCATTAACTTGCGAGGTGATTTTGAGGCCTTAAACGATGTTTTTAGGAAATCAAAAACCACGAGAGTAGAGTGTATCAAGGTACAAATTGTCTCTGCAACTCAAATAAAATAATTCAGAGTGAGTTATCCAATGAGCTATCCTAAGCACAAAACAAATATTGCATGATAAAGTTACATCCAAAACAGTCAGGGTAAAATTTTGGCACTAATTTACTTTCAGAGGGCATAACTCCTTGCTCAAAAGTTTGTTTGGGGAATAGGAGTAGTATATGAAAATATTATGAACAATAGAAAGCAATCATGGAGCCATATTTAGGATCTGGTATGCAAAAATGTGTAGGAATAAAAATAAGTCACTTATAACTTACATGGGTAAATTGGGTAAAACGACCTAAACTTGTCTGGACTAGAACTTTTAGCTCGAAGCTTGTAACTATGAGAATTTTGGATAGGGAAGTGCAGAGCTATAGTGATAATAATGAAAGGATTATGAATGATCAGGAGAATATACTTCGGAGTCTAAATATGTTGCATAAGTAATTCAACAAAGACTCTGGCACCAAGCAAGCAACTAGTGCTAGACAAGTGTCAACATCTAAATCCCATAGAAAAGGGATGATAATGGAAATGATAGGCGTTCAAGAAGCATGAGAAGGTGTCATTATTCTCTAAGGAAATCTATTAGGATAAGTCATGCAATTTTAGGTCCAGGGAGCAGCCCAAGTGTGTCTCATGTTTGGAGGCAAAAGAGAAGTCCCGAGGCAGACATCTTGCAAGGTGAATCCAGGAATATCAAGCCACCAACTTTCAATGGTGAGCATAAGAAAGGAGAAGAGGTCGAGGATTGGTTGTTGGAAATGAAGAAATATTTCTAGTTTTATGATAGCCCATCAAGGGTAGAAGCTATAATTGTAGCCTACCATTTGCAAGGAAAGGCATCCATGTGGTGGGATAAACTTAAGAAATCCAAGAAACTTGATGAGAAGAGGATCTCATGGAGGTAGTTCAAAGGATATATCCAAGAGAAATTTTTTCCATGTATTACTATGAAAGGAAGATGGAAAATTTATTTGAAATAAAGTTGGGAAGCATGATGATGGATGAATATGAGAAGCAGTTCTTTGAATTTTTGAAGCATGTTGACTTCATTAAAGATGAAAAAGTCAAAATCCAAAGGTTTTTAAGTGGGTTACCCTCCTTCTACAGTGACAAGATTTAATATGATAACCCCAAGAATTTGGAGGAATTTGTAAAGAGAGCAAAGCATCTTTATGAGCAAAACAAAGGAAGGCCAATTTTCCAAAAAGCTTGGAATTACAAGATGAAGGGTAAGAAGGATGAAAGGAAAAAAGGTTTTAAGACACCCTTTTTCAAGAGAAACTCCCATGCAAATAAACAAGGTGAGTCAACCCAAAATGAGCATAATATTGTAGACTCATTTGGGAAAATGCTAAGGCAACATCCTGCACAATGTTGAGGATCTGAGGGAAATCACACACATATATAGGGACTGACCTCGCAAAGGAGAAAGAATGAGGATTGTCCACAACATTAAAGAGGTTGAAAAAGTTGAATACATGTGAGGGAACATGCCAAGGATTTATGCATTTTTGGACAACAAGCAAGTGGAGTATCAATCTCCCATGATTGAAGTAGAAGGTAAGATTGATAACCAGACCATAAAATTTTTAATTGATTATGGAGCTATCCATAGTTACATAAACTCTAAAATTGTTAAAATATTTCACTTGCAAATAAGTAAAGATAAGAAATCTTGGCTAGTTCAATTAGCCACAAGGGCTAAGAGGAAAATCAATGAGCTAGTTAAAGATTGTCCGATAGACATGAATGGACTCAAGACAAAGGTAGATGTGAACATCATACCATTGGGTTCATATGATTGCATAATTGGCATGGATTGGTTGGAAAAACACCATGGTGTCCTATATTGTTACAACAACACAATCACATGTCTTGATGAAGAAGGGAAGAAAGACAAGATTCAAGGCATTCCAAGACTTGTAGTTGTTAGAAAGATTTCAATTATGTAGTTGAAAAATATTTTCAGGAAGGGATGTTAGCTTTTCATAGCCCATATGGAAGAAGAAACCAAAGATAAAGTGGAAAATGTTGAAGACCATCTGGTCTTGATGGATTTTGAAGATGTTTTTAGGGAATTCCTAGGATTTTCACTAGAGAGACATTGATTTCTCTATTGATTTGGTGCCAGGAGTTTCCCTAGTGTCCAATACACCATATAGAATGGGCACACAAGAATTGAAAGAGTTGCATATGTAGCTTGAAGAATGGTTAAAGAAGGCGTATATATGCCCAGGTGTGTCACCTTGGGGTGCCCCGGTGCTATTCGTAAAGAAGAGAGATGGAACCTTAAGGCTGTGTATTGATTTTAGACAGTTGAATAAGGTCACCATAAAGAACAAATATCCTTTTCCAAGGATTGATGACTTATTTTATCATCTAAAAGGTGCAAGAATATTTTTGAATATCAACTTGAGATCAGGGTATCATCAAGTGAGGATAAATGAAGAAGACATCAACAAGACAACATTCAGGACAAGATATGAGAATTATGAATTCACGGTAGTAGCATTTGGACTATCAAATGCACCAATTGTTTTCATGTGCCTGATGAATGAAGTGTTCACGAAATACCTAAACAAGTTTGTAATTTTGTTCCTGGATGATATACTCATCTATTCTAAGTCAGAAGAGGAACATGAGAAACATTTGAGAATAGTGTTGCAAGTATTAAGAGAGCATAAATTGTATGATAAGTTAAGTAAGTGCATATTTTACCAATAGAAGATTCACTACTTGGGGCATATAATTTCAGCAGAAGCTATAGAAGTGGATCCTGAGAAGGTAGAGGCCATTAGAGAATGGTCAACACCAAATAATTAGCACCAAATAATTTCACAAAGGTCATATCATTCATGGGTCTTGTTGGTTATTACCGAAAATTCATAAAAGGATTCTCAAAGATTGGAATCCCAAACACTTATTTGCAAAAGAAGGGAGTGAAGTCTGAATGGAATTCCAAGTGTGAAGAGAGATTTTAGTAGCTGAAAGACATCTTGAAAACTGTTCCAATATTGAAAATTGTAGATCTGGATGAAGATTTTGTGGTGTGCACAGATGCATGTAAGGAAGGGATCAGTGGAGTTCTCACACAAAAATATCATGTGGTATGCTATGAGTCCATAAAATTAAAAGACCATGAGAATAATTATGCTACACATGACTTGGAGTTAGCATCAATTGTACATGCATTGAAAATGTGGAGATATTACCTCATTGGGAGGTAATTTGAATTAAGGACATACCACTGTGGTCTGAAGAATATTTTTGGATAGCCAACATTGGATGCCAGGAAAACAAGATGGCTTGAATTCCTTAGTGAATATGATTTTTAAAATTAAGCATATAAAAGACAAAGAAAATCAAGTGGATGATGCACTCAATAGAAGAGCTCATGAGAAGCATATTGCAACCATTAGCATGTACATGAATGATTTGAAAGATAAAAGTATTGCAACAACAAATTTAGATCAACACTATATAAAAATAAAGGAAATATTACAACAACATAATTTTCAGCAGAAAAAATCATTTTTATGAGCTAAAGGAAGATGGAATTCTCATATACAAAGGCAAAGTATATGTGCCAAATTCCAATGAGATGAAAAATTTGATGTTGAAGGAAAATCATAATGTGCCATATGTTGGGAACCCAGGATATCATAAAACAACTGCAAACGTATGGGCATAGCCGGATGACTAATTACATAGCCTGATGTCTAGAGTGTCAGAAAGTGAACTATGGACATAGGCATCCAGTTGGGTTATTGTAGCCACCACCCATTCCACAATGGAAGTGGGAAGTTGTCAGAATGGATTTTATTACAAAGCTACCCAAAACAATAAAGCAACATGATTCCATCATGGTGGTGGTGGATTAATTACTAAAGCAACATGTTTTTATTCTGGTGAATACTACACATAAGGAAACAAATATTTCAGAGATCTACATGAAATAAGTTGCTAGGCTACATGGAGTGCCTAAGGAAATAGTTTCAAACAGAGATCCAAAGTTTACTTTGAATTTTTTGAAAGGTTTGTTCAAGGCATTCAGAGAAATCTAAATCGCAGGTATCACCCAGAATCAGATGGGCGGACATAAAGGAATAAAAGAATAATTGAGGACATTCTTAGAATGTATGTGATGGATCAACCACTAAAGTGGGAAGATTATATCCATTTAGTTGAATTGTATTACAATAATTGGTATCAAGCCTCATTAAAAATGAACCCGTCCAAAGCATTGTATGGCAGAAAGTGTAACACACTAGTGAGTTGGGATAATCCAACAAATATAACAGTTGTTGGACTAGATTTATTAAAAGAAATGGAAGAGAAGATGGAAAAGATCAAGCGGAATTTAAAGGTTACCTAGAATAGGCAAAAAAGTTATGTAGACAAAAATAGAGTGTTTAGAGATTTTAAAGTGGGT
>JASDQU010100648.1:546499-557088 GCA_032191745.1 Picea mariana | reverse complement strand
TGTATGTAGGTTCGAGGGCACATTTCATTGGTTGAATCGAACAAAGTGAACTTGAATCGAACCTCAGCCGAACCTCATCCGAACCTAAACTTTGTTTTGAGGTTCGCCAAACTTCGAACCTCAAGGTTCAGGTTCGGCGAACCTTGTGACATAGCACTCAACATATCTTCTTTCCCACTGCATTACATAGGAGAGTCATCATCTCAACTCTCTGCTCAGAGGAGGCTAATACATCATCTTCATCTCCGTCTCAGGACGATGCACCCAACTCTATGGGAATTCACACGTTCACCTTGTGCTCAGCCACAGACATGTCAAACTCAACAGATCTCCTTTTTCACTGTGTTGCACAGGAGAATCATCTGGAGTTCTTCTCAACTCTCTGTAAGGAGGAGGCCATCTCTATGTTCCAACTCTATCTCAGATAGGAACCACACACCCCTCTCAAGGTCTCTCTCTCAGGTTTGTGTCCTAGATAATGTCTCACAAAGTTGTAATCATCAACAAAATGCAGATGGTATATACAATGAATGCAAATGCCTACCTAGCTACCTTTACTTACTTGTTGGTTGAATGCTAGGTGTATTCAAACAACCAATGAAACCATCCTAGCAATGTATCATAATACCTGCCTCTGTGCTTGATCATAAACCAAAACAATGATATGTCAAGCACAAAAATAACATGAGTTAGAAAATGTATTGTATCATCGGAAATTGTAAAGTCTAGCTCATGGAGGCGGGAGGGAGGGACAAAATCATGCCAATTCACACCTTTAGGAGAGTGCTCAATCGATCTCAGAAAGGGATCGTGAAAAATCAAAGGTTCAGTAGACTAACTCAAAGAGTCTGAAGGTTGGCTACCTAGGATGTCTTCACAATCTGAGGTCTGGGAAGGAACTAGCAAGAACCTAGGGGATGAATGACAATTTCTTAATGGAAGGCTGAAAGATTGAGATAACAAACTTCTTCTTGAGGTATTCAACCTTCCCTTGAATTCTAAAAGTAAGCTTTGCCTTAGGGAAAACTTAAGACAAAGGGCATGCTTCCCAACTACACCTTTAGAGACACAACGAGATAAAATAGTCAAAGGGAGCTGGAAGACATTGTCATAAGGATCCTTCTCTGGGCAAGCAATGTCCCCACCTTTATCAATATCTAAGCACAACGGTGGTTGATAATCTTCTTCATGGAATAAGTGCTTAAAGGAATATTCATCAAAATTCTCAAGGTATGACCTAAAGTCACTAGGCGAACATAACACTAGGTCATCCTTGGGTGTTTGAAAAAGGTTTGTAATCATATCATCTCCTTGTTGCCAAATGTCAAAATTATTAGTAACCTCATATGATAGTTGTAAAGGCAACTTTTGGAAATGATCCTCAATGTCGTAAATGGGATCCTCATCATATCCAATCACATCCCATTTATGCTTTCCAAGATGCACGAATTCATCAATATTATCAACAAAGTCATCATCTTTATCATAACATGAAGGATTTAATGCATCCAAGGGCTCTTCTAGTACTTCTTCACTTTCCAATTCATAAAACAAAGCATCATCAAAATCTTGGAAAGGGAAATAACTTACCGTGTTCATTTTTTGTTGTGCAGGAGCATCAATGGCTTAGATGGATTCATCAAATGGAAGAGGGTCCAGTACATCATCATCAAGATTCATCTCTTCGTCTTCATCAAAAAATGAAGGAGCTAGCATTTCCAAGGTCTTCACCTTCTGAATCATGGAGCAAAGTGTCATCAAAAAATTGGAAAGGAAAACGACTCATCTCATTCTCTTCATCTTGTGCAGGAGTGATAGGATCTTGGAGAGATTTATCTGATGGAGCAGCGGTTACTAGTGTTTCATCCTCATGATTCACTTCTCTACTTAGATCTTCATTGCATTCTATCAGATCATGGGGAAAATCCTGCTCCTCTTCAAGGGGTTGACAATTTTCTTCATAAATCTCTCCTTTTATATCAGAGCGTCCTTGGCAAGGCTGTTGGGAATGAGGAGCGGGAGCGGGAAGCGTAGATTTTCAAAAATCTCCGGGAGCGAGAGCGTTTTTTATATAATACATAAAAAATATATATTTTGATATATATATATAATGTTGAATCAATTGCAAAAAACATGAAAACATAGATATAAGATCATTTAACTAATTGATTAATGATGAATCGATGATCATTAAAGCATCAACCATTTAGTACATAGTACATACTGCACATATAACATCAATCATAAGCATATGTGGGGCTCAACATTAAAGCATCATAACATCAATCATAAAAGCATCATAACATCAATCATTAACTTCAAAGGTAAATTGTCATATGATGTTCTTAAGTTCATAACTTCATTGTTTACAAAATAAGCCATAATAAAGAGTCAAGACTCAAGACTCAAGACAAAGTACTAAGTTTTATAGACTACTTCTAAACATGAAACCAAAAAAGAGATCTAGCAAGTACTAAGTACTATGCTCTAAGTTTTCCTCTTGCCACGAGAAACTTCTAGTTTCTTCTCCCGTGATCTTTGTATAAGAGGAGGAACAGGTGGAAGTCATCGTGGAACATGACCAACAGTTGAATAGCCCCCACGTGACAATGGATGCTATGCAGATAAAGGTAAAACTGATGAATCTGGAATCCTTGTAGTGGATGGGGGTGGCATGTCTCCTCCAGAAATATGATCGCCATCATGATCACTCAAAAGTTCCTCTTGCAAGCGCTCTAAAACAATGGTTCCATCCTGTAAATTAGTCTCCTTTGGATTGTTATCCCAACTCATATCTCTTTTACAAAAAGCATTCTCGTTTGCATCATAGTAATGCGACAACAACCTTAAGTTGTAATACACATAAACCAAGCTTTCTTCCCGGTCTGCATTCAATCTGTTTCTCTTTACATTGTGGATGAAGCTATAGGTGCTCCAACACATCTCTGCAGAAGAGGTGTTAATGACCTGAGAAAGCACCTTCACCGCCAATTTATGCAAAGTTTTGGCAAGGGAGCCATGCATGTTCCACCATTCGATAGCACCCAAACTATCTCGATCTTTGGTTGCATGCAAGTTACCAAAGATTCCATGCTCACTGATGTATTTGCTCAATTCGCTTCGTACTTGAGCACACTCCTCTTCATCAGGTACTAACTTGTCCAATGCAAGCATATATCCAATTTGCACCTCTGGATGTGTGTGTGGTTTTATCCTTTCCCCACCCCTGGGTGCTGGTTGGGCCAACCAAGATGAAGAATAATATTTTGGGGTAAGGACATATGCCATGGCATGGAGTGGAACATTCAAATTGTCCCACCTTTTGACCACAAGTCTATGGATATGATCATACAAGATCGCATCCTTCGGCTGAACAATGTCTTTAATTTGGCCTAGCATGTTGTACATCTGCTCATACACCTCTCCAATCATCGGTCGATCTGTATCTGCAAACCGAATCATAATGTAAATGGGTTTGGTGAACTGCAGAATATACTGAACCTGTTGCCAAAAATGGCCATTAAGAACTATGTTTTCCACCTCCTGAAAGTCACTTCTCTCAGATACGGATGTAGTCCTGTCCCACACATATGCTTTCTCACACGGGTATAGGAACCTACGTATTTTGTATGACAAGGTGACATGTAAATTTTGTGGTTCCACCCCCTTTACCTCCCCCTAGCCTTGTGACATACTTCCACAGAGGTGTGTAATTACTTCCTCCTCTCCTTGGTCTGTGTTGTCCACTTCTATTCCTTCGTCACTATCATGGTTATTTTGACGTGAAGTTCCCACCACCACCATCAAAATAAAAAATGGAACCAAAATGACATACCACGTTGACATTGTCGATATTATGGTAGCTGTGGGAGGTATTTACCTGCACCTGTAAACCTAACGAGAATAGAATATTCCAGGAAGCAAGAAGAAACCCTAATTAGTTGGCTAATAACCCTAGAAGACAAGTCGGCCCAAGAGGATAATTTGTATTAGGTTATTAGCCTCCAAGAGAAGAAGTCGGCTAAAGAAAATATTATATACTAAGTAAATAGGCACCCATAATGAGAAGTCGGCCCAGGCAGTTTGCCAGTTTTAGTATAAATACAGGAGGCCAGTCCTCATTCTGGTAGGCAGTCTCAGAACTGCAGTGGCACACTTGTGCGCACTGCAGTTGGGCAGTTTTGTGCGTAAGTTCTGGAGAAGCTGCTACCGCCAGTCTATAGTTTCGGTTTTCTGTGGGTTTGAACTTTCTGATCAGTTTTGTTCTTCTTCTTGCTTGGTCCGCTATCCTTGGAGAGAGGTACGCTATCTTGTTTAGGCTATCTATCCTAGGGTTTGCTTTCATAATGATTCTCTGTCAAGGTTAAGGTGCTCGGGGGTGGGTTCGGCCTATGGTTGGGTGACAATAGTGATATTGTCTATGGTTAAAAGAGCACATCCATTATATTCTAACATACATCATCATCATGATTGTTGAACCTTGATAATAACTTGCTACTTGCAATAGAATGATGGAGGAGAAATGGGAAAGAGTAGGAGAAGAAAACATTCAAATATTCAACATAGCATAATATACTAGTTTACAACAAATGGATTTTATTTATTTTTAAACAAGAAACAAGAACGGGCTTAAGAGCCTACCTCTTTATCTCTCCAATGGTGGTTGAATAGGACTATCGTAGCCTTCAATCTCCCTTCTAAGCTCTCACAAATGGAAGCCTTCAATCTTTCTTCCAAGTTCTCCAATCTCCCTGTTGTTGTCCTAATACACACTTGCAAACGTGACCAAAGTCTAGCTCACTTAGTGTGTCCTTGGAGGCACAATGCCTAGGTTCACAGTCCACACTGTCACCTTGACTAGAACCTCTTTCTTCTAAGCTTACACCTAGGGAAGCCAAAGGGGGTAGACCCTAGTTACTAGATAAGATTTAACGTTTATGTTCTAGGAGTTGATTTTAATTTGTTAAAGGTTTAGGGGAAAATTAACCTATGATGCTAAGGCAACAAATGCAAAGTGCAAGACTACTTATGTTAGACAGACCTTTTCCCTAAGTTAACTAAGACTAGTGCCTAAAGGTTGGGCAAGGGGTCAACTAAGTTTAAGGGAGTTTAATTACAAAAGATTACAAGTATTACAAAATTACAACTATTCCACAGCAAAGATACAAGTACTTACAACAAAGAATATAAGATATTACAACAATTATGAACAAGATGGACAAGATACACAAGATACAAATGAACAAGATTAACAAGTGCTTTAAAATGTGAGAATCCAAAAGATATAAAAACATTGAGATCATTCACATAAAGCCAAGCATGCCCCAATAACACTTACTCTATTGGACTGCTTTTCAATGGCAACCACTAAAGCACTCAAGACTCAACAAGATGATGCCTCCAAATGGGATGCGCTATCTCTTGTTGAATCACACCATAGAGCATAAAATGAAAGATATGAAGTACTTGAAAGATAAATGCTCAACACAACTTGAAAAATTTAACATTTAGATATTTAACCACACTTGCATGAAAGATAAAAAATGTATGTGCTTGCAATGTAGTATTCTAAACAACCATGAGATGTAACAAAGAAAAAATTGCCTAGAAGACTAAGTGGTTAAGAGTTGCTTAAAGATTTTATAGATTTTAATTACCCTCCTAACTAAGTGTCAAACCTTAATCCTCCTCCCCCAATTACCAAATAACTGCTGGATGCTCAAGATAGTAAGGAAACGAGACCCACCCTAGCTTTCACAGTCTTCCCTAAGATCTGAGTACTTCCCGGAAATGACACATCCTGTGCGCCGTGAGATCGTCCCCGGCCTACACCTTCCGTTGTTTTTCTCAAACCTCGTATTAGATGGCGAAGATGGTGGTATGAAGGTGTCCTAGTTGGTCTAAAATATTGTTATGACTTAGGACTAAGTTTTAAGATGTGTTATGAGTGTTTTAGATAAGTTTTAGATGCCCAAAAATAGTGAATTATGCCCAAAACCGAAACTTAAAAGCTTATGAAAGTGTGCTGTAAAATGTGAAATTGAAGCATGTAAACCACATCTAAAGCATGTAAAAAAAGCTGAAAGTAAAGATCATTCACTTAACCATGTCATTCACCATCCATGTATGTAAACTTGAAAGAAAAATGTGAAGTGAAGACAATAACAGCTTGCCAACTATAACAGAAAATTGCTTTAGATTATCACGATTTAGCTATGTGTTTTATTCCATTTAAGATAGCATGCTAAAGATTGAAATATTTGTTGAAAATAAAACTAGAGCATGTACATAGAAATATGCCTTGAGGGCTTAAACTAAGATGAGTATATGTGTGATGACTACTCTAGAGAATTTTAATCCATGTGAACCATAAAAACCATCAACACATTACTACCATCCTAGCCATACCATTTTGGGGATTACTCTCCCAAGGTGTAGGCAATTAGTAAGCAAAAAATTTGAAAATAAGTTGCGAACCACTCACAATGGCACAAGGTGGAAGTCAAGCCTACCTATGTTGTGCCAAAGAGGGTTGGAAAGAGAAACTAAACAATGATTATTAAAACAAACTAGCCACACAACCTTGTCCTAATGACAAGTGGGGCAAAAAATAAATAATGCTGAAATAAATCTATGTCCTAGCCCAACGATTTTGGGGGGTTGGCTGGGCCAATCACTCTCTCAAGGTGTAGGTAATAACTAACTTGCAAAACTAAAATACAATGGCTGAAATACAACAAGAGAATGCAAGCCTCAAGGGAACTTCTCGGGGGCTTGCTACAATGCTAGAAATGAATAGATAGAAGAAGAAAATTGTTACCCAACTAGTGGAGGCTCTTTGGAAGTGTTGTGAGAGTGAATTTGGGCAGCATATCCCGTTGTTCCTGGTAAGAATCTGCAAAAACCAGCAAGCAAATGCTTGCTGGAAATGCTGCACAACACAACAAAGTTAAGAAAAATTTCCGTTTTTTACGTAGAATTTTTTTACATAAAATTCTCAAAGTGAAATTGAAATTATATGACCTATCTAAGATGGTTATCAAACTGAAATATAAATGGAATGTGAGCAGAAAATAAGACTAAGTAAAGCTAGGAGTTTGAGAAGGCTTTGAGGGAAGACGACTCCTTGAGGCTTTCCCAACAATCCCTTGAGGTAAACCTGCAAAAACTCAAGACAAATTGTTAAGCATGGAAGTAGATAATGAGTATGGATAAACTAACAATCTCAAATACTTCACATCATCTAGCTACCAAACACATACCAGCAAGAATACTCTTTGCTAATCTACTCAAGTAAACTACTTCACTAAAGATCTACCCAATACTACACAATAAGCTCAAATCAACAATATCACCTCATATGAAAGAATGCAACCAAAATACTCTTGGTGATTCAAAATCCTCCAAAGCTTTATTAATCCAATGGAAGAGTGTTGCAGCAACAAGTTGCTGCAAGACTCTCAAGAACAAATGGGATGGAAGCAAGAGGCAAAGAGCAAGAAAGATGGGGAGAAATTTTAGTAGAGTAACACTAGCTCAAAGATTGGTCAAGAAATGATTGAGGAGAGGCTCTATTTATGCTTGAAGAGACAAACTCACCCCTCTTGGATGAGATCCAAGTGTCAAATACCAAGCAAGGGAGAGAATCTCAAGGAGGGGGGCGCACCGCTTAGGGTTTGGTCATGGATTGAGGGTGTGGATGGGTGAGGTGGAGTGTGGGGCCATGTGAGGGTGAGGTGGTAGGCTAGGAAGGGAACACCACTCATGGGAGGGGCCCACACATCAATTAAATGGGTTTTCAAAGGTTTCTATGTGAAGGGGGGCGCAAATCCCCCTAGGGGCGTGGGTGTTTAGTGAGTGGGTTGTGCAAGGGGGTGAAAAAAGGTTAGGAGGTGGGTTGGGTAGGTTAGGAATCATCCCTCTTGCTCTTTTCCATCAATACATTACCTCATTAACTCAAAAATTACAAAAATTGACATTCCGACAATGTCATACTTAGCAATTAAAATTGTTGTTTTGACTGACTGGTACTCTGGGTGGACAAATGCCTAGCAAAACTTGTCTGAATGAGCTGAAACTTGGTCCAAGGGTGTAGGGGGTGCCTTTCCATTTCTTTTGAGCACAAATACCCCTAGCAAAAGGCCAAGGACCTAGTTTTTACAATAATTGCTCAAAAACAATTAATTAATTAAATAATTAAAATCCCAACCTTAGGAAAATTAATTAAATTTAATTAATTAAAAAAAACCTATCTAGACTCGACGAAATTCCGCGAAACTTTCTAAGATGTCTTACATGGTCATTTACATCATTCCTAAACAATAGCTACTAGAGGATGAGACCATTAGAATGCCCTTCACCACTTTGGAGGAATTATTGCAGGTGTGAAGGAAAAACTCAAGGGAAATTAATAAGGCTGAAAAGCCCAATTAATAACCTGAGGATAAAAAACCCTCGGTGAAAGGAACTCTCCCAATGAAAACATCCCAAGGTACCTGACCTAACTATGATCCATGTAGACCTATTACATTATTAACCCACGCAGGGGTGCGAAAATTCCGTTTACAAAAACTTGTGCTGGAGGCATAAATTACCCAGTAGAACCAAACTGTCTTCAACATATTTGCATCTGATGATGCATATCTTCATGGCACATGGAGTTGACCCCCTAGTTGGATAGACGGTCAACACTCCCTATGGAAGCCTTCAATATTCCTTCCAAGTTCTCCAATCCCTTCCAAGCTCTCAAATCTCCCTTCGTTCTCCTTCAATGTTCCCTCAATCCCATCAATAACTAGCAAGAACCCTCTCAAAACCCTCCTAGCAAAGATGAGTGAAATGAGAAATAGAATGAGAGAAAAATGGAGTGAGTCAGTGTTTTATTCCCTTAGAAACCCTAGCCATACCTTTTCATCTCTTATGGAACCTTGTCTTGGTTTCCACTCACTCCCAAAACAAAAAAAAAATACCCTTTCTTGCCTTACACGTGCGAATTGAAGGGGAATCCTTAGAGAGCGTTTTTTTAATGGAGGGAGCGCTCAGGGAGCGCGATTCCTAAGTGCTCCCTTAGGGAGCGCGTTTCGGGTTTGGGGGCGTGAGGGGGGGAGGGGGGCGCTCCTCCACAACCTAGGTCCTTGGTATTGAGTATGGTATACATCCTTGAGATCTTCCACAGTCTCAGCGGTGAATTCTTCATCCTCTAGGGCTACTGCGAGATTCTTAAGGGCATCTTCATATGTCAGGCATTGTGGTTTCACAAACTCAATAACCTACTGATGAGGTCTACGAAAGATCATATACCCCTATCTTTGCAGCAACTCTTAAACCAATCTTGCAAAAAGGATGGCAGAGAAAGTATGGACAATTTTACCAGAACATCCTCCGCTCCCAATTCTATCTCACTTATATACTTCAAGAATTCTACAATGTGAGTAATTGGGAGGCCTCCAAATCTTGGAGAGTTGTTTAACCATTTTGTATCAAAATAATGCGGGTATCCTTGAAAACTTTTGAAATCAATAGTTGGATACACTTGTTCCTAGGGTGCTATGATCCCATAACTTGGAAATATCACATAATTGAGAGTAAGGTGGCACCTTGGAAAAGGTTAGTGGAGTCGCCAGATAATTTCTTTGAAACTATCAAAGGGATGTGGGGATCACCTTCAGTGGAGTCGCCAAGTAAGCTTTGTAAGATAAAGGCTTTTGAGGAAAGGCTTACTGAAAAGTGTAGTCTTTGAGGAGAATTGACTCAATGTACCCTGATAGCGGTGCCAAAATGTTATCGCGCAATTTGTACTTGCCCTAAAAGCCAGAGGCAAGTGGACAGTAAATTGGCGTAACAGGAGGTTGTCCTATCACTGTCACCTTAATAAGACACCTCTTTTTATATAGGGGTGAAAGCCCAGGGGAGACGTCCCCGATGACCTGGGTGTTTGAGAAGGCAAAGGTAATAGTGTCAAGAAAAGTTCTTCTCCTCTCACAAGTCACTGATCATAAAGTCCCAAGGGTTTAATAATATGAAGAAAAGATATGCTTAAGTGTACCTGCCCAAAACTAGACAACAAGAGAAACACTATTTTGCAAGTAACAATTGATATTAGTGCTTCAAAAACCTTGGACTTTCAATAAAAGAAATAAGTTGATATAAGATGAAGCAAACATAAAATTATAACAACAATGTATATATAATGATAGCTTCACAGTTGATGCCTCAAACAAGCTTCAAAATGACCCAAAATGGTAACCTAGAATTAGCAATATGCTAACACTTGTTAGAAGCTAAGAAGGCAATATAGAAATCAACTTTAACACTTGCTTTTAGGAGCTTTTAATGTTGTAATATATGGTTGCATCTTACTTTTGTAACAACAACAAAAATGTTAGTGAATTAGTCTAATCTAAGGTTAGTAATAGTTAGTGTTGCCGCCTTATACACACCTTTGGGAGACGTGGAAGAAATCTTCAATCCACTCGGTGTGTCCTTGGGGGCAAGTGAGAGTTAAGGTGCTGTCACCTAATCCTCAACTCCTCCGTCTAGGCCAACTCCTAGCGAAGCCAAGGGGGGTAGTCCCTAACAAATATACTAAG
>JASDQU010100648.1:535933-546165 GCA_032191745.1 Picea mariana | reverse complement strand
CCAGTAGAACCCTGCTGTCTTCGACATAGATAATCTTCATGAAATGAGTTGACCTCCGTGCTAAACGAGCGGTCAACAGATCACACAGATTGAGTAGATTTGTGACAGAGTCCACTTTCAGTGATCAGGGTACAACCATACTCACCGAATATATGCCAGGAGGCAACCATGTCCGCTGCAGGGACGCGATTGGTGGTGACGAGCACTTTCCTCGGTAAGAGGAAGTGTTGGGATTTGGTTACCTTGGAAAGTGGTCCCCATGTGCTTATGAGTCTCTAAGCACAAAGGGGGAGACTTTTACCCTTGTACTATGTACTTTGTGTCTAATTTCACTTTGAGTTAGGAGATTTAAGTCAAAAGTGAAATTTGGTCATTTTAGCCTAAAGTGACAAGTAATTCACAATGTGGGTGAATTAATAGACATAAAGTGGAAACTATGGAAAGTTAAGTGAAGTGGGTTTTGAGTTGAGATATATGTGAGATGATCTCAACCATTGATTAGGGATGAGATGAGATGATCTCATCCATCTATCATTTAGGTTTCCTTATGCATCCTAAAGGAGGGCGCAAGGGGCAAAGGAGGCTTCATTTCTTGTTATGTTCACTTGAAGAGAAGGAGAAAGGGCAAGAGGATGAGATCAGTTGCATTGGGAGAGGAGAGCTTGGGCACGTGCTTCAATGGAGAGAGGCCTCTAGCTTAGGCCTTAGTTATTTGATGGTGATCACATCTGCTAGGAGGAGGGCGCACCATAGGAGTGGATGCACAACTACTTGGTAGCAGTTTCGCTTAGAGGAAGCCAGTTCTGACTGGTTCAGTGGAGAGGTAGCACAGGAGAGCACATTCCTGTGGAGGGATTTCTTCATTGGGTCAAAGAGGAAGGAGAGCGCTTCATTTTAGTGGAGAGAACAACAAAGGGAGAGGGCGCATATCTCACTGGATTTTGTGGCAAGGCTTGTGTGGACCTTGCTATGTATACAAGTTCTTTTGTATTGTATTACTTGTTGTATCTCATGCTTTGATCATCATTATATAGACATATACCCCAAACTGGTTTTCCCTGGGGGGGTTTTATCCAGGGTCATGTTGACCAAAAATACTTGTGTCAAATTTATGCATGCTTAGAAGTGTAGATCAACATTTTAAAGTTCAAAGATCTAGAGGTAGTGTTATGTGTTTTAATGTATTATGCATGTGCTAACATTGAGTAAAGAAAACACTTGCAAGGGCACCTTAAAAGAGCACTTAACCATTAAATATTGAGCAGAAAGTTTGGTGACTGTTTGCTATGCTAAAACAGCAAGAGAAGACAGCCACACAGTTGAAACTTAGAGCCATACTAAGGTCAAGGACAGACCTTAGGTGGCAGCCTCATAGGACCTCAGAAAATCTACATATTACTTGAGAGATTTCTCTGTCTTGCATTATTAAATGAGTGAAAACCTCCTTATAAAGGGTTACATACTAGTCAAGTCAACCCACTTTATGAATATGGGATTGATAGATACACACACATGCCAAATAAAACATAAAAGCATAATATAACCTAAAGTCAAAATGAGGTTATTATTGCCTATGTTTAATATCTACTTGACCAGTATTATTTTTATCTTATCTATGGTCCTATGAGAGCAACATTATTAGCTGGTGCAACGTATTTTTTATTAGTTGTTGATTATATTTCCATGGAAATGTGGGTTTATTATTTCGAAAGAAAATTTGATTCTTTTGTTGAGTTCGAAGTCATTAATGCAGTTGTGGAGAAAGAATCTGGTAGAGGTTTTAGGCCCTTCAAGCTGATATTGGAGTGGAATTCATCTTTGATGAGTTTGCATACTTTTGTAAGAAAGAAGACATTCAAAGACAATTTTCTGCTCCATATACTTGCCAACAGAATGGAGTTCTGGAGAAAGCAAATCGCAAAACATGTTGTGCAACAGATGGTTTTACCCATAATTCCTATAATCAACGCAGAGACATTAGTTATGCAATGTTGGTTGCCACCAAAGCCTGTAATCAACCCAGAGACAGGTGCTTTTAGCCATGTAATGTTGGTTTCCACCAAAGTCCGTCTCTCTCATAAGACATTATCACTTTTGCATCTCCTTTTACACATTGAAAAATATCAATTATCTTTTTTCTCTCTACGACTCATGTTTCACTGTGTGTGTGCAAGTTTTATGGTCTCTTGTAATTTTGTTATCAATGATAAAACTATAATTTCTCTGTATAGCATTTTATGTTTTGTTTATCTTTCTTATCTCTAAGAGTGATTGAAACCAAGATGTGAAGGGAATTGCTAGGAGAAGCTGATATTCTCTTCTAGCATTTTATGAGAAGAGTTTGGAAGGTTCTTAATCTAGTTTTGGACAATTCTAAAGAGAATAGCATTTTTAAAAAGTTTTGCATATTTCACATGGTTGAGGAGTTGTCAAGATTTAAAGTTGCTCTAGAGAGACAAGTTTTCAATGAGATATAAGGTTCAACTCCCCAAGATAATCATTTTTCAGTTTACAGAGAAGAGATTTAAGCCTTTAAAGGATCAAGATGACTAGTTTCTTTTGTTTAAACTTTAAATAAAGGAAATGAGCAATTTAATAAGTGAGGATTTTAGAAATTTGTCATCTTTTCCTTTCTATGGTTTGTAGTCTGTGGTAACGCACCAAAAGTTATGTCTGAACACTGTTGAGTCTATGTTAGAGAAACTATTGAATTGGGCAGCATATGTGGCTAAGATATAGTTATTTTATGTCAACTGTAAAGTTGATAGCAGTTCATTTGTATTTTGTTGATAGTATAAGCTCTTAGATTCAAAATAAAGCTTTCTACGGAGGAAAGTAACTGTTCCTATACCTTATGAGGGTTTTCTAGGTGCTTATTAAAACTTTTGTTTCATTCACCATTTGCAGATACTTAAAAGGATCCATTGCTTGTATATTATTTTTGAATTTAGGTAAAAATCATCTTTTTCATCGTGGCATTTTCAAGGTGAAAAGATAGAAGTACATTCAATCATCATTGAAGACAATATATTTTGCTAGTTGGGTGCATTTGGAGAAATGATCTTAGTCTTCAAATATCTAAGAAAAAAGTTTCAAGCATTCTGTATGTTTGAAGACTTTTTTCCTTTTTTAGCATAGTATATTCATTCTTTTACAATCACTTCAAATTCATTTACTGTTATGTTGTATTTTTGGTAATTTGGAGATTTTAATAACTACTCCATACCAGATACATGCAACATATTTCAAATTGCCAATGAAAAGACAACAGCTTGGATAATTTTATCTTTTTTCAATCAACCACTAGGGGATCATCTGTATTTTTATGTTCTCTCTTTTCAGTAAACATGACAAAGCTAAATAGCAAAGTTCTATTTTACAGGTCTTGAAAAAGGAGTTTCCAAAAGGTGTTGATATTGTATATGAATCTGTTGGGGGAGAAATGTTTAATACATGCTTAAATGCCCTTGCAATTCATGGTCATCTTGTTGTTATTGGGATGATCTCTCAGGTGAATGTCCTAACTTGTAAAAGTGTTGAAACCTGCTATGTTTATGTTAGTTATCTTATAAAGGTATATTTTTTGAGATTATATGATTCTCTTATTTGAGAATGCTGCTAGCTGCTTATTGCTATGCTGTTAGAGTATAATGATAGTTCAGAATCAATTGAAAATTCAATAATATAAAAAAATTACTACTTACATTACTTAGCAAATTTTATGTTTCAGTAATATAAAAAAATTACTACTTACATTACTTAGCAAATTTTATGTTTCAATAATATAAAAAAATTACTACTTACATTACTTAGCAAATTTTATGTACATACTACAAACAGAAAATATTTTTTTTCCCGGAAAAAATGTGACTTTTTATAAGATAGAAAAGGATTACATTCTACTCTGTTTGCACAGTTTTCCCATGATGGTTGTATGGTATCATGTAATATCCCAAATCTTGCTAGTCTAGGAAATGTTGCTAATCTGATAAGTCAGCTGTTTGATCTGATACACTGGGTGTTTCTGGATGCGTTTAAGCTGCGAGTTTCTACATGCTTGGTGTTTTTCGCATGTGTGTGTAGATAATTAATTGTTTACAACATATAAATGAACATACAGATAGTAAATGAGACAAAAGACTGCAAATCATATATTATGATATTTCAGCGGTTTACAATGCCGTATGCCGCTGAATAAAATAAATCACTCGGCTAGATTAGTGACAAGACAAAAGGATCTTAGCCATAATACAATAAGAAAACTAAAACAATAATACTCGGTACTAGAAGAATGTTGTGGGATCAATGGATGAGCTGTAAGATCTGTTGCAAGCTACGACAACACATACGACAACTGTTGCAAGACTGGAAAGTTCCCCCTGGTGGCTAAACTCCTCGGATCTGCCTGGAAACTGTCCCAAATAGTGCGCCCTTCTATCTCACTCAGTCCTGGTGACTGACAGGCTAACAATTGGTCCTCTGTTGATAGCTCTGGACCCCGGAAGGATCCCCCTGGGGAAATGCGCCCCCTTTGCTGCTGGAAATTGCGCCCTAGTGATTCCCCCGTCAAAATCGGCTGATAAGGATCTCAAACTAAGCTCCCTAGGCTCCTTCGAAATGGGTCGGAAGGATTTCCCTGGATCTGATCTGATGATCTCTCGGGAATCCCGAATGTGTCCTCCCCAACTGCGCACCCTCAATGGCTGAGAAATGCGCCCAAGATGATTTCTTCATCGGAATCTGATGAGAAACCAAGCAATAGAAGCGTCCTGCCCTCCTCTCAACTGGGTTGGTGGGGAATCCATGGATTCTCCCTGGCCGGGACAAGTCAACTCATTGATGCTTAGAAGATGCGCCCTCTCCCTGGACAAGTGCGCCCTCACTGTTGCAATTGGACAACTGCTGCTGAAGTACGATGGAAGATCTGGATGATCTTTCGGGTGACTAAGGCGTGTCTCTCAACACCGAAATCAACCTCTGGGTGTCTTCCTCCTGGAATCCACAAGCTCTCTCCTGAGATGCGGTTCTCCTGAACTGACAAGTCAAATTTTGCATAATCCTGAATTAGGTCGCTTTATCCTTTCTTTATAGCTTTCCAAAACCCTAATTCGCTGTTGACCTATTTTTAGCTTATCTGTTCTATTTTTAGCTCACTTTGACTTAAAAACGCTTTTAGTCACTTTTAGGTCAATGTCACTTTCGAATTATAACACCCTCGGTTGAAGTGACCTCTAGTAACTCTGTTTACCCCTGTATGGCTTGGCTATAGTCTAACGGGGCTATTTAGACCATTAAGCCTCCTCTTTGGAGCTCCTATTTGGAAAGGGACATTACATATCAGCCCACTCTATCACATTTTTCTACATTACCAGAGGCATATAAGCACTCCATTAAGAAGATTTCACACCTCATTAAAAACGTTTTCCATTCTATACTGAAAATTAAAGATTACCAACATCAGATTTTGTCTATTTTCCATCAAGAGAGGCATAAAACGCTCAAAATATAATGCAGAAAAAACCTTCATAAACAGGTCTAAACTGTTTAAATGACTATCAATACAAACAAAAGAGAAAAACTCCATCTCCATCAGTCAAAATATGGATTCATTCACCAAGTTAGCACCGACCTTTCACACATTTGAACTAACTCTGTTTTATGTAGTCCCGTCACTTGTGTGATCTATATAACAAATTGTATTAACGAGCGACAAGTCTTAGATCTCCCTTCTAAGCTCTCACAAATGGAAGCCTTCAATCTTTCTTCCAAGCTCTCCAATCTCCCTATGGAAGCCTTCAATATTCCTTCCAAGTTCTCCAATCCCTTCCAAGCTCTCAAATCTCCCTTCGTTCTCCTTCAATGTTCCCTCAATCCCATCAATAACTAGCAAGAACCCTCTCAAAACCCTCCTAGCAAAGATGAGTGAAAATGAGAAATAGAATGAGAGAAAAATGGAGTGAGTCAGTGTTTTATTCCCTTAGAAACTCTAGCCATACCTTTTCCTCTCTTATGGAACCTTGTCTTGGTTCCCACTCACTCCTAAAACAAAAAAAAAATACCCTCTCTTGCCTCACACACACGAATTGAAGGGGAATTCTTAGGGAGAGTTTTTTTAATGGAGGGAGTGCTCAGGGAGCGAAAGATCCCTGGGCAGGGAGCGTGATTCCTAAGTGCTCCCTTAGGGAGCGCGCTTTGGGAGCGGGGGCGTGAGGGGGGTGGGGGGGGGTGCTCCCCCACAGCCGAGGTAGGGGGTCTCATTCCATTTCTTTTGAGTACAAATACCCCTATCAAAAATCCCAAGGACCTAGTTTTTACATTTTACATCAAATTTAGACACTAGACATTAGTTATACCATGCCAAGGCCTAACCACCAACACATACTCCAGCTTTGGAGGTGATTTGAGTGAAAAATCTTAGAAATTATTAATTGCCTAATTTCTCAGGCAAGAAATAATTAACAAGTGAAAAAAACACTCTAGAGTACATAATTGTGCTGAGGTCTTGGGTGGCCAAAGTCTTTTACAACTTTCATGCGAAAGTCATTTATTACAATGCCCCCGAAGGGATGGAAATGCGAGAAAAGGTGGTCTCATAGACTAGCTGAATTTCTAAACACTGAATTCTGAGCATCTGACTGCTCAGTCTTTGGCGGCTCAACTCCAAATCCAGCTAGTACAACTCGGTGGATAACAATCACATCACTTTTCATCTCAATCCCCCTAGGGTCACTGGGATTCCCCCCTTGTTGTGTCTTATCATCACTAAAGCGAGGGGATTGTCTATCTAGGGTGACAGTCGGTAGGTATTCCTATAGTTGTCACACTCTTGTGGTTTGGGTCTGGCTTTTCCCATTCTACAGACTGTGTTATAACAAGGACCTTTAAGGAGATAGCTGAAGTGGGCAAGTAATATTTCAAAAATATCTACAATGACCCAGAGGAAGCCAATATAGGTGAAATCATGGAAATCATTAGGTTATTCTCCAGGCTTATTGATGAAGAAATGAATGCAGATTTGGAGGCAGAGGTGTCCAAAGAGGAGATAAAAGCTCAGGTTGCCCATATAATTAGGAGTTCTAGCAATGGAAATTGGTCGTCATCTAAAGTGAAACCTATATGCGCATTAAATGACGCAGAAATTGATTTTGATCAGCGTTGGGGGTATTTTGATGGAGCCTGCCAGGAAGATCCTAGTCTTTGTGGGGCTAGAATAGTTCTATTTCTAAATCAGCAGTGTCTTTTCAGGCTTGTTGCCGTCCTAATACACACTTGCAAATGTGAGCAAAGTCCAGCTCACTTAGTGTGTCTTTGGAGGCACAATGCCTAGGTTCACAGTCCACACTGTCACCTTGACTTGAACCTCTTCCTTCTAGGCTTACTCCTAGGGAAGCCAAGGGGAGTAGACCCTAGTTACTAGATGTGATTTAATTTTGAAGTTCTAGGAGTTGGTTTTAATTTGTTAAAGGTTAAGGGGGAACCTAACCTGTGATGTTAAGGCAACAAATGCAAAGTGCAAGATTATTCAATGACAAACAAACCCTTCCCTAAGTCAACTAAGACTAGTGCCTAAATGTTGGGCAAGGGGTCAACTAAGTTTTGAGGGGGGTTCAATTACAAAAGATTACGAGTAAAACTAGATTACAACTATCCCACAACAAAGATACAATTACATACACAAAGAATAAGAAATGCTACAAGGATACAAGATATACACAAAATACACATGAACAAGATTAAAGGTGCCAAAGTGTGAGATTTAAGAGATATTTAAAGTTAAAATCAATCACATAGGGCCAAGCATGCCCCAATAACACTTACTCTATTGGACTTCTTTTCAATGGCAACCACTAAAGCACTCAAGATTCAACAAGATGATGCCTCCCCAATGGGATGCTCAACTTCTTCTTGAATCACACCACAAGAGCATAAAATAAGAGATGTAAATACTTGGAAACTTAATGCTCAAGAAATATGACACTTAGATATTCAAACCACAAGATTGCATAAAAGATTGATGAAAGTAAATGTACTTGCAAGATAGACTTCTAAACAACCATCAAAAGATATGCCAAAGTAAAAATTGTCTAGGAGACTAAGTGGCTAGGAGTTGTTTAAAGATTAGATAAATTTTATTTGCCCTCCCCCTAACTAAGTGTTTGAACCTTATACCTCCTCCTCCTATTGCCAAATGGCTGCCGGATGCTCAAGATAGTAAGGCAACGAGGCCCACCCTAGCTTTCACGGTCAGCCCTGCCAGTAAGAGTACTTCTGGGAGAGGACACACACCTGGTGCGCCACGAGACAGTCCCCTGCCACTACCCTCCGTTGTTTTCCTCAAACCCGTTTTAGATGGTAAAGATGGTGGAATTAGGTTGTCCTAGTTGGTCTAAAATGTTATTATGACTTATGGGTAAGTCTTAGGGTGTGTTGTGAGTGTTTTAGATGACTTTTAAGTGCCCAAAAACAGTGATTTAAGCCTGAAACCGAAACTTAAAGTGATTGTTATGAAGTGTGTTGCAGATTATGAAAAGAGAGCATGTACACATCTAAAACATGTGAGAAAGATGAAATCGAAACATCTACTCCATCATCATTTACTTGACCATGTGTAAATATGAACTTGAAAGGAAATGAGCAAGTAAAAGACAAGAACAACTTGTCAACAATTACAACAAAATGAGGAAACTATCACCGCTTAACCACGTGTGCTATTGCATGTATGAAATGTGTTAAGTAGATAAAAGACTTGCTGAAATTAAAAATTTAGGTCTTACACCATTCACACATCCATAAACATTTTGCAAGTAAGGGAAACATGAGAGATATGTGTGCCCAAGAAAGGGAAAAGCTTCAAGACATGTGTGATGTACTCCATTTGAGACATCATGCTAAACAATATATATACTTGCAAGAAATAAACCAAAGCATGAAAAGATATGACTATGCCTTAAGGGATTAAACTAGGATGTTATAGCATATGATGACTATTCTAAAGCATTTTAATCCATTTAGACAATATTAACCATCAACACAACATTAACATCCTAGTCATACGATTTTGGGGGTTACTCTCCCAAGGTGTAGGCAACTTAACTTTAAACAAAACTTGAAATGTAAATGAGCAAACCACCCACAATGGCACAAGGTGGAGGCAAGCCTACCAATGTTGTGCCAAAGAGGGTTGGAAAGGAAAACTTAAAAGATTATTATTATGCTAGCCACACAACCTTGTCTTGTGGACAAGTGGGGCAAGAAAATAAAAAATAAAAAATTGCTTAAAGGAAATCTAAAATCTAGCCCAACGATTTTGGGGGGTTGGCTTAGCCAATCACTCTCCCAAGGTGTAGGCAACTAAAACTTGCAAGAAACTAAGATACAAAGTTAAAAATATACAAGAGAATGCAAGCCTCAAGGGAGCTTCTCGGGGGCTTGCTACAATGCTAGAAAAGATGAGAAAGAGAAGGGGAAAGTTACCCAACTAATGTGGAAGCTTTTGAAGTGCTGTGTCGATGGATTTGAGCAGCATATCCCCTTGTTTCTGGTAAGAACCTGCAAAAAGCAGCAAGCAAATGCTTGCTGGAAATGCTGCACAACACAACAAAGTTAAGAAAAAT
This sequence comes from Picea mariana, assembly GCA_032191745.1. NCBI lineage: Eukaryota > Viridiplantae > Streptophyta > Pinopsida > Pinales > Pinaceae > Picea > Picea mariana. Next base: position 536,551 of record JASDQU010100648.1, on the reverse strand, counting down.
TTCTGTTTTTTACGCAGAAATTTTTCACATAAAACCTCTGTTGCCGTCCTTATACACACTTGCAAACGTGAGCTAAGTCCTGCTCACTTAGTGTGTCCTCGGAGGCACAATGCCTAGGTTCAAAGTCCACGCTGTCACTTTGACTTGAACCTCTTCCGTCTAGGCTAACTCCTAGGGAAGCCAAGGGGGGTAGACCCTAGTTACTAGGTGAAGTTAATACTTAATGTTCTAGGAGTTGGTTTTAATTGGTTAAAAGTTTAGGGGGAATCTAGCCTAAGATGTCAATCAGCAAATGCAAGATGCAACTATCTATGTATGAGAGTCAGACCTTTTCCTAGGGCAACTAAGACTAGTGCCTAAGATTGGGCAATGGGGTCAACTAAGTTAGGGGGAAAGTTCGTTACAAGATAAGTTACAAAGTATTACAATAAGACAGATACAATTTAGATACAAAAGAATAAATTAGATATACAGATTAAGACTAGATACAAGATATACAATATACTCGCAAGTTTGCTCACATGTGCAGGAATTAAAGATACATGAGATAAAGTGATTAACACATGAAACCAAGCATGCTCACAACAGATAGAGCTCCGTGGACTGCTTTTCAATGGC
>JASDQU010100648.1:514627-535913 GCA_032191745.1 Picea mariana | reverse complement strand
TAGTTTACAACAAATGGATTTTATTTATTTTTAAACAAGAAACAAGAACGGGCTTAAGAGCCTACCTCTTTATCTCTCCAATGGTGGTTGAATATGACTATGGTAGCCTTCAATCTCCCTTCTAAGCTCTCACAAATGGAAGCCTTCAATCTTTCTTCCAAGCTCTCCAATCTCCTTATGGAAGCCTTCAATATTCCTTCCAAGTTCTCCAATCCCTTCCAAGCTCTCAAATCTCCCTTCGTTCTCCTTCAATGTTCCCTCAATCCCATCAATAACTAGCAAGAACCCTCTCAAAACCCTCCTAGCAAAGATGAGTGAAATGAGAAATAGAATGAGAGAAAAATGGAGTGAGTCAGTGTTTTATTCCCTTAGAAACCCTAGCCATACCTTTTCCTCTCTTATGTAACCTTGTCTTGGTTCCCACTCACTCCCAAAACAAAAAAAAAAATACCCTTTCTTGCCTCACACACGCGAATTGAAGGGGAATCCTTAGGGAGCGTTTTTTTAATGGAGGGAGCACGATTCCTAAGCGCTCCCTTAGGGAGCGCGCTTCAGGAGCAGGGGCATGAGGGGGGGGGCGCTCCCCCGCAACCTAGGTCTAGCTAGTTGTGAATCCATCTGGCTTTGTAAGCTACTCACAAGATTTTTGGTCAGGAGCTTGAGCCGACAGTGATCCACTGTGATAACCAGAGTTGCATCAAACTCTCGGAGAATCCAGTGTTTCACGACAGGTCAAAGCATATTGAGATCAGATACCACTTCATCAGAGATAGGGTGCAAAAGGGAGCAGTTCAACTTCAATATATTCCTACAGAGGAGCAGTTGGTAGACATTTTCACCAAGCCCTTGGTCAAGGGAAAGTTCGTCTTCTTCAGAGACAAGGTTGGAGTGGTGGAGAATACCTTCCTCGCTAAGAGGGAGTGTTAGTGTTTGTAGCTCGGACAAGTATTTTTGTAAGGGTGTCTACTTGCGGAAATTGTTATTAAACGTATCCTATACCTTTCCTAGAATTCACTTTATTAATTTATTAATAAAGTGAATGTCTTTTATTAAAATGACTTTTAATTAATAAAGTGGCTAAGTTAAAGTCACTTAATGATTTAATTAAAAGAGAGTCGTTGATCTCACGATCTAATCTTGACCGTTGAGATTAGGTAAATGGCTCAAGTAAAAGACAGAGACGGTAGAGGAAAAAGAAACAATGAGAATTCATTTCACAAGTCACGTGAGGTGAAGGAGAAAAATCAGAAGTGGTTTTTCAGCTTGGCGAGAAAGAAAAACAGGCAACATGGATTTCAAGGTAGCACGAAAATCAAGGCAGCATGCATTTTGAGGTAGCATGTATTTTGAGGCAGCACGTTTTTGGAGGTAGTACGTATTTTGAGACATCGCAGATTTCAAGGCAGCAAATAGATCGAGGTAGCACGTGTGAGCTGCATTTATTACAACGGTTAGATCCGTCTGTACAAAAGGCCGTACAGGTCATACGAACAGCCTCAGTGATCAGCAAGCACGCATATCAAGGCGTTGTAATTTTCGGGTTTGCAGATTTTGGTTGTGGTTTTTCTTTCTCAGAGTCATTTTCCCTATGAGGGGAGCTCTTGTAAGTTCTGAAGATATTTTGAATGATGAGTTGATCTGGAAGAGCAGAAATAATTATGTACTATGTGATTGTTTTTCTCGTTTTTCGCTACATGCAAGAGTTAATAATTTCAGCAAAGTAATTAGATCTGATCTATTCACTTAGTTAGTTGATTTTAGAGAAATTAACATTCAACAATTTAATGAAGAAGGACTCAAGGATTCATGTGGAGCTTGGTGATGATGCCAAGTATGCAGTGAAGGTTGAGGGAACTATCTTGTTCCAGCTTGAGTCAAGTTGTTCGTTGTAAGCCTAGGATGTGCTATATGTACCAAGACATAAGAAGAATTTACTCTCAGACTCAGTTATGGAGTGTTATCCCTGATTTCTAGGGATAACTAGGAGATCATGTCTCGAGGCCCACAGGTCCTAGACATGGAATACCGAGAGCAGGATTGACCTAAGCATGGCCCTGGAGGGCCCATCTTTCTTCTCTTTCATCTGACTTGTCTTGTCAGCAGCAGCAGCATCCATCACCTCCGGATTGGACTTGTATCAGAGAAGACTCTTGCTCCATGAGGTAATTGGTCCAGGTATCATGGTATGTGTCATATTTGATCATTATAACCTTTAGATATATGCATCAAATTCCTTTTATTTCTGACGACTGCTTGGATCTTACATTAACCCACTTGACCATGGTTGGGGGGATTGACAGGGTATCCTGGCAAGCTTGTACCCATAGGTTTTGGTTTGCCACCGGGGGGGATTTTGAAGGGCCATCGTCCGCTCCCATCACATCATCACTCTTACATCTTATCTCCCACTCATATGTCCCACTCCCCTAGTCCGGGCATTAGGATGATCTGTTTGTGGGGTTGCACCTTATCTCATGGGAAAAAGGGGCTAAAGGCCCAGAAGGTAAAAGCAGCTGGTAAAAGATAAAAGCCATAAAAAATGAAACCTAGAGATGCCTCGCCTAGGGATCCCCAAGAAGGCAATAAAAAGCCTCTCAGCAAGAAACAAGAGGGACCCTAAGAAAAATAACAAAACAAGACCTAACCAAACGGATGGGAGGTCTCATCACGAGCCAGCCTATTATGTTCATGGGTACCTAGCAGTATGACATTGCCATTATCTGGTTACCACGCCAGGGCAGTGACCTTTGGTTGCATGGCCAAGGGAAAGGGGGTCTCATCACGAGCCAGCCTTATCATCTCTGCGAAAGTACTTGTGGGTAACACTGTCAGCTCTAGTCACCACGCCAAGGCAATGTCCTCTAGTTAGACCTTGAAATAAAATAAATAAGAAAAAGCAATAAAGAAAAGAAAGAATAAAGGCAATAAAGGGCTTGGAAAGAATTGCATCCATGACAGGTACAACTCGCCTTCTATAAAGGCACCCACAGGTAATATCGTACACCCCTGTCTTTCACTCTACCCATATGTCTGGACATCCTTTGACCACATCACCTCGTGTTACATGGCTTGGATGATACCCTCTGGAAACTTTCCTTTTCTTATGGATGCTGGCCCAATAGGGTATTTTGTCTTTCTCTTTGACTTTGTATAGTAGGTCATTGTAATATCTTTGAGCTATTGAATGATATATCAGGGGTTTTATGCATGAATTTGATAAAATTAATGATGAAATGTGATTAACATTGCTATGATCCCTGTGACTAATGAGCCCATGGAGGGCGAAGTTTTTGATGTGCAGGACCATGCCCAACGAACAGGTACCAGTTGGACCAGTACACATGGGGAGATGATTAGTTCGGACCTCCATGGGGCTGAAGAGCCCATCAGATGGTTGTTGGGACCCCATCAGGGGCAGAGACAGGACAGTGATTGGATGAGCCTTTGCATATGAGAAGAAGGATGTTCCACCCAGGACACTTTGGCTGAGCCCAGCCCAGGGGGGTTGACCCACTTCAGATGGAACGCTTTCCTTTTGATGACCAGGATGCCACCCAGGAAGTCTTGACGTCTCCTTGAGCGTGTGGCAGTTTGACAGGATGGTTGGCACGTGTGGTAGCTTGGAGGAACCCGGAAAGGGCTAACGTTTGACTTTTGGATGCTGGACTAGCCCCAAAAAGGCCTAACGTCTCCCTCAGAGGGGCTTGACGTCTCACTTTTTGCGTATTCATGTCTTTTACTTAGCAGTTAATGTAAAAACAGTATGATTTTGGTTTGTAGCCTTGTCGGCTATTTTTAATGACCTAATTTTAAATCAAAGGTCATGATACACTATATATTGAGGATGTTTTTCCCTCATTTGGACATAACACAACAACTCACACTTGTGAGGTCTGATTTTTGCACCCTAGTTTGGGTATTTGGTCTTTTAAAGGAGGCGCACTTGTTGATGGAAGGCTTTTCTTGGCATATTTGGCATTTCTCTTGAGGAAGGTTTACAACTAGGGTTTGCACATGCTTTTCTTCATGATATGTAAGTGTTTTTCCTGCAAAACTTCTTGATTGAATGGTTGTAGGTTAGTATTCTTGCATTTACTTATAAATCTGTTGATTTTAAAACCCTAGGTGACAAGCACACAAGTAGGTCCTTGTCTCATGTCCCCTTAGAGAGAAATTTTCAGCCATTGAAGAAGGAAGAATGAGCCTAGCCTTTGCTACACTCCTCTCACTTCTTCCCTTAAGTTAGCTTTGATTTTAAAGGAAAAGGAGGGTGACGTCCTAGGCCTAGGTTATCTACACCTAGGGCCGTCCATCTTCTAGGGTTTTAGTGATAGAGCCTTGCCATTGCAACACTCTCCCTCATTAAATCCTCTTGTTTTAAATCTTTTCTTTTGCTAACCGTTTTGCCAAGTTTGACCTAAAGAAGGAGGAAAGAGCACGAGGCCTTGCGTAAGCAACACCAGAGTGAGCCTCTTTCCCTAGGGTTTTGATTCTAGGGCCCTGCCATTGCAGCACTCTAGAACCCTTCCCTCTTGTCTTTAGCCTATTACTCCTTCAACCTTGCATCCTCTCCTTGAATGACTCCATATACCCTTAGGCACTGATCTTAGACACACAACGTTGAAGTCCTAATGTCCAAAACAACTCTCAAAACTTTAAATTTTGAAACCCTAACTAACTAAGCTAACCCTAACTAGGCTGACATCATAGTTGGTTATTCCATCTTGACGCAGCAAACATTGATAATAAGCAATTAGATGATGGTTAAAGGCATTTATTGAGTAAATGATTGATTAGATATATTGTTTGCTACATCATCTCAATAGTTATTATTGAATTGATACTTCTACATTGCTATATTGACAAAACGTTGATCTCATTAATATTTGTTGTTTCATTGCTTATATATTATTGTCAGATAGTTACATGAAGTACTAACCCACTGAGTTATAGCCTGCATATATATTGTACTGCAGTTGTTTTGTTCCGGGCAAGTGTTTTCATTTGGGCATACACTTCATTTATTGGCTTAATGAAATGCTAAGGTTATTAGCATTAGTGAATTAAATGAACCTTAGCCATTGATGTCAAGTGAGGTGAGATCTAATCTCAACTGTTAATCACTATGGAGATTACGGTTATGTTTGATTTGATCAACAACTCAAGATTATAAAAGCAAGGCTAGGTGAAGGAGAAAGACATCCACATGGAGAGTGGATCGTCCACTTGGGAGCAAAGAAGAACTTTTGTTTAAGTTCTTGAGTCACGAAGGACTGTGACTCAAAGGGATCTTGGGAAAGGTGAAGAAGGACTTTCATCTAGACGTCAAGTCCAAAGGATTAAAGTGCAAAGGTACTAGCAGACAAATATTGTAAATCTAAGGACCGGCAAGCAGATCTAGTGAAAATCTGAGGTACCAGCAGACAGATCTAGTAGTTCAAAGGTACTAGCAGGCAGATCTAGTAGATCTAAGGTATCAATGAACAAATCTAGCAGATCTGAGGTACCGGTGGACAGATTTAGTGCAGATCTGAGGTACTTGTTATCCCCATTTTGTGGATAACTAAGGAGATTATGTCTCAAGGCCCTCAAGTTGCAGATATGGAGTGCCAAGAAGACTACATGGCCAGCAGTACCCTTTTGCACAGTTGGAAACCCCTCTCACCACCATAGATGGTCACAGATTTGCAGATGGCATCCACCATATCAATTGGCTTCCGGAAGGCAGTGGGCCTTGCTCCATGAGGTACAAGTCAATATTATGGTGAGCATCATTTCAATATTTAAGCCATTTGAGTATGTTGTATCTTAGATTGCTATAGATTTCATGATATATGCTTGGACATTATGCCTTTTTCCCTGCTTCACCTTGGTGGTTGACATTGTGCTCTAGTAAGTGGTCTTCCTTGGGGATGGGTTTTCTACTAGGAACTCCCTTAAAGAGCCATCGTACCATTCCTGACCATACTTACCACTTTCCATCATTGTTCCCCTCCATTTCCTTATCTCTTGGGATTTTAGGGTGTATTGACCCAAGAAGGCGTTGTCCCTCATTCTATGGGAAGAAGGGGTTGAAGGCCCAGAGGGATTGATGTTGGGTAAAAGATAAAATCCTTGTATGAACCTTCTAGATGCTTCACCCAAGGATCACCCAAGAAAGCAGTGAAACGCTTATCTTTGAGTAAAGGGAACCCACGATATAATAAAGAATGCTTAAAGGGTTAGTTGAAGGATAGAAGGTCTCATCACGAGCCGACCTATCACGTCCATGAATATCTAGTGGTATGACATTGCCATCATCTGGTCACCAAACCAAGGTAATGGCTCTCAGTTGCATGGCTGAGAGAAAGGGGGTCTCATCACGAGCCAGCCTTCTCATTTCCACTAGGTGTTTTTGGGTGACATTGCCATTATCTGGACACCACGCCAAGGCAGTGACCTTCAACCTTTCCTTAAAATTATGAAAGAATAAAAGAATGGCAAATAATGGGCTTGGAAAAAGTGCATTGCAGACGAAGGTACCACACACCCTCTACAAAGGCACCCATGAATGAGACACTACGACCCCTTGTATGTCATAAGCCCTATGCCCATTGAGTCTTGATCCCAACCACTTCACCCACTTTACATGGCTTAGAGAGGGATCTCTTGGAAACTCTCCTTGACCTAGGGAAAGATCTACCCAATAGGACACCTCGTCAACCTTCCCATGTTCAAGCTTGACAAGTCGCATAGTGTATTTGAGGAATTAATTGTTTGATATAGTGATCTTTGATGCACATGCTTAGGTGTCTCATTTATTGATTGGATTCATTTATCATGATGCTATTGTTATCCCCTACCCTAGGGATAACTAAGGATATCATGTCTCGAGGCCCACAGGTCCAAGGCATGGAGTGTCGAGAGCCGGATGACCTGAGCATGGCCCCGGAGGGCCCCTCTTTTCTTCAGTGCAGCCCATTTATTAGCAGCAGCAGCATCCATCCCACTTGCCTGATCCTGAAGTAGCAGTAAGTCTTCCTCCATGAGGTAATGAGTCCGAGTATCATGGTATGTGTCACTCTGATTATTGAAGCACTTGAATATGTTGCATTGAATTCTCTTCATTTCATAACGTTTGCTTGGAAATTATGCTCTTTAACTTGTTCATACCTGGAAGGGTGACATGATGCCCTAGAAAGTTGATCTCCCTTTAGGATGGGTTGCCACTGGGTGGGTCTGTGAAAGGTCATCGTCTGTTCCCTCTATTTACCACTTTCCATCTTTATTCCTCTCATTTCCCCCTACCTTTGTTCGGGCATTGGGATTTGCCACACTAGGAAGGGTTGTACCTTGCCTTGTGGGAAGAAGGGGCTAAAGGCCAAGAGGGTAAAAGTACTTGGCAAGAGTTAAAAGCCAAAGATGAAACTTTTGAGATGCTTTGCCTAGGGATTCCCGAGAAAGCAGTAAAAAGCTTCTCAGTAAGAAAAGGGAACCCATAAGAAAAACAAACACTCAAGATATTAGTTGGTGGATGGGAGGTCTCATCATGAGTCGGCCTATTATGACTATGGGCATGTAGCGGTATAACATTACCATTTATCTGGTCACCAAACCAAGGTAGTGGCTCTTGTTGGCATAGCCAAGAGAAAGGGGGTCTCATCACGAGCCATCCTTTTTATCTCCGTGAAATGCTTGTGGATATCGCTGACACTTCTGGTCACCAAGCCAGGACAGTGTCCCTCAACTCTTCCCTTAAAGCATAAAAACAAAAGATCAAAAGCAATGAAGTTCAGAATAAAAGGCAATGAACGGACTAGGAAACAATGGCATCTATGACAAGGTGCAGCTCGCCCTCTACAAAGGCACCCACAGGTAAGATTTACATTTCCCTGTTATCACTGCACCCCATGCCCAAACACTACCCCACGCCACCTCATACACTTACATGACCTGGATTGATTCTCACTTGGGAAACACCCCAAACTTAAGGGGGATTAGCCCAATAGAACACCCTGTGACCTTCTCCAAACCTGACTTGTTAGCTTGCATAACGTCTTTGAGCATTTGTCTGGGTAAAGGGGGGTTTGATGCACATGTTTGGGTAATTTAATTATTGGATGTGATTTACATGTTATGATCCCTGTGACTTATGAACCCCTGGAGGGCGTACTTGTTGTTGCTGCAGGACCTTGCTTGGTGAATAGGTACACATGGGGGAATGATTAGCTCGGACCTTCATGGGGCTAAAAGCCCACAGATGGATGTTGTAACCCTAGCCAAGGGCAAGAAGACATCAAAGATTTGCACTAGGAAGAAAGAAGGACGTCACCTTGGAGGCACCCTGGAACCTAGACCCAAGGGGATCTTGCTTTTCCACCTGGACGTTGACCTTTGAGAGCCCATGACGTCACCATCATGACCCTGCATGTCATCTAGAGCTAGGGTTTGAATTTTGAGGGCAGTTGTGAGCTAGTTGGCACATGTGGGTCTCATCCAGAGCCTTTGGAGGCCAAACGTTCAGCATCTGGAGCCCAACGTTCCACCTTAGGGGCTCAATGTCATCCTAGAAGGGCATGACGTCACCCTTGGAAGTGTTTTTAGATGCTAATTAATTTTATTTATGTCTAATTTGAATTTATTTGTAAATTGGCAAGGTCGGCCTTTATTTGACCTGAAATTAATTAAGGTCACCAGTTTTGTATAAATAAACATAAAGTACATTCATTTTTATCAAGACAACTCCTCACACAAGAGGAGAGGTCTGAAATTTTTTCCCTAGAAGGGCTATTGGCTGAAATTGTGAGGCACACTCTTGTATAAGGCTGATTTTTTGCAAGTGGATCAATCTTGGAAGCTTTTATGGTGATCTTGCATGGTATTTTCATGATTATTCTTGGTGCAAGTAGGTAAAATCTGCATTTTTGTCATTTATTGAATGGTCTATGTATGGTTTTATTTGCTCATACAAGATTATGAGATTGCATGGTATACTTAATGCTTGAAGTAAGGAACTTAAATTGTTACTTTCTTACTTTCTATTTGTCAAGCTTTTCATTGAATTGATCTAGTAACTAGTGAAACCCTAGAGCCCTAGTTACCTAGCACTCTAAGGTTTTGACCTAGTTATCTTTGCCTAAGTTCTTATCCCATAAAAAGCCTAAGGAGAACAAGGTGCTAGGGCCTAGAATTGCCTACACCCTAGTATCTTGTTTTCTGGAGGAAAATGCATAGGGGGACTTAAGTTACTACTTCTCCTATGCATTCCTCTTGAACTTTTGTGCACTATCAAAATTGATTTGCATCCTTAGAAGAAGCCATCCACTTGAATCCATAAGCCCTAGAAGGCACTAGTTCTAGCCTTATTGAAGGATTGATTAAACACTCAAACTCTCTTCCTTGAAGCTTTTGCTAACTTCTACAAACCCTAAACTAGACTAATTCATTAACTAACTTGTTGCTGTTGCAAATCATTGCTACAGCCATACAAATTCATGCTAAATTGCCGCATTCACCTACATAACTCACACTTAGCTCATCCGGAAATCACTTGTGACAATTGCCAATCAATCTACTAGATAAATGTTGAGTTTGCATGGTGTTTTCTTGCAATTTTGAGCACTAGAATTTGCTGCTATTACAAAAGATTTCTATAGCCATCTAACTGCAGCAAATTCTTTGCAAAAGTGATATTAAATGCTAGCTAAACATTGCCAACTTCGCTTGTGACAATTTATTATCAATTTGCCTAGTCAAAGTTACTTTTTCTTGTCTCTTTCAAGCAATTTCAAGGCATAATTCTTGTGGCTGTTACAAAATACTCATTGTTGTTATAAATTGTTACATTGTTGCAACTTTACGTCAACTAGCCCATTTTTTGAAGGTTCATGGTCTTAAGAAGCACTAACATCATATTTTGTACTTGAAAGCTGCCATATTTTCTTTGTTGTCTTGTTCTGGGAAGGTACACTCCATTTTTTACCCTTGCTTCATCCCTTAAAGACCTTAAGAACCTTTTGACTTGAGTGACCAATGAGCGGGGGGTTTTCTTGCATCCTTGCCTTAGTCTTATCAGCCCTTTAGGTCACTAGGGACGTCTCCCCTAGGGTAACTTTGATATACTCCTAAATAGAAAGGGGTTTCCTATTAAGGTGACAGTGATAGGTCACCCCCTGTTACGCCAATCTTGGATTCACTTGCCTTGGGCTTTGGGCAAGTACAGATTGTACGATAACAGTTATGACTTGAGATCCTTGGAGGACGCGCTCATTTGTCTTTGTAGGACCTAATTGGTGGACATTTTTGGGAGAACAAGCCTAGCTTGGGCTTTCATGGGGCTACAAGCCCACAGGTTGGATGCCAAGGGTCCACATGCCGGATCACAGAGATGAAAAATTGAAGACCTAGCAGATGATGTGGAAGACCTAGCCCAACCCCCACATGCCAAACGATTTTCCCATGAGGGGCAAAACGTCTTCTTTTTTAGCTTGACGTCATACTTGGGGACTAGGGTTTGGTGGTGGTGTTGCCACTCATTGACACATGGATGTTTTGAGGAGGATGAGACCTTGGCCATGAGGAGATTGCATAGATGCTTGACATGTGGCCTTTGGAGGCCTATAATAACTTCTCCAACACCAACGACTTGTCCCAAGTGGCAAAGCGTCCCCTAAAAGGGTGACGTCCATGTAAAATTAGGGTTTTATTTGTGCAAAAGTGAAACTTTAAATGAATTGTTTAATATTACTTTGTAAAGGGGGCAAGATTAGGGTTGTTGACCCCTAGTCTTGTGGTTTACCCCTTAATATGTGGACAAGTCACCTTGGCAACATTTTGTATAAATAAGAGATCCTAAGATCTCATTTAAATATAACTCTCCCTCTTCTGAGAAGACTGTTATCGCACAGTTTGTAGCTAGGTCAAATGGCTAGAATTTAGGCCAAACTGGCGTAACAGGAACCTTCCCCACCCAATGTCACCACGATGGGGAGGTTCTTTCTGTTTAGGGAGGTTAACCCAGGGGAGACGTCCCCGGCAACCTGGGGTTTTGAAGAGGCTAAGGTAAAAATTCAAGGTTAAAGTTTCCTCCTCACAGGTTACCACCAAGATCAGAAGGTCTGGCTAATCAGCCAATAAAGAAGTGTATGCCCAAAGAGAACACCTGCCCGGAACAAGACAACGATAAAAAATATATGCAGGCTATAATTCAGTGGGTTAGCACTTCATATGACTATCTGATATCAATTAATAAGCAATGTAAAACAATAGATATCAATGAGGTCAACGTTTTGTCAATTAGCTATGGAAAAAGCATCAATTCATCAATAACTATCAAGATGATAAAGCTAACAACGTATCCAACCAACACTTTATTCAATAAATGCTTTAGATCATCATCTAATTGCTTATTTTCAACAATTGTTGCGTCAAGATGAGATGACCAACTGTGACGTCAGCCTTAACTAGGGTTAGTTTGTTAGTTAGGGTTTCAAAAAATAAAGCTTTGAGAGTTTGTTTTGGACACTATGATCTCAACGTTGTGTGCCTAAGATCAGTGCCTAAGGGTGTATGGAGTCAATAAAGGAGAGGACGCTAAGTTGAAGGGGTAACAGGTTAAAGACAAGAGGGAAGGGTTCTAAAGTGCTACAATGGTAGGGCCCTAGACTCAAAACCCTAGGGGAAAAAGGCTCACTCTGGTGTTGCTTAAGCAAGGCCTCGTGCTCTTTCCTCCTTCTTTAGGTCAAACTTGGCAAACAGCTAGCATAAAAAGAGAGTTAAAACAAGAGGATTTAATGAGGGAGAATGTTGTAAAGACAAGGCTCTATCATTTAAACCCTAAAAGATGGACGGCCCTAGGTGTAGAGAAACTAGGCCTAGAACGTCACCCTCCTTTTAACCTTCAAAATCAAAACTAGCTTAAGGGAAGAAGTTAGATGAGTGTAGCAAAGGCTAGGCTCTATCTTCCTCCTTCAATGGCTAAATATTTCTCTCTAAGGGGACATACGACAAGGACCTACTTGTGTGCATGTCACCTAGGGTTTTCAAATCAACAATTTTATAAGTAAATGCAAGAATTACTAACCTACAACCATTCAATCAAGAATTTTTGCAGGAAAAATACTTACATATCATGAAGAAAAGCATATGCAAACCCTAGTTGTAAACCTTCCTCAAGAGAAATGCCATAATATGCCAAGAAAAGCCTCCCATCAACAAGTCCGCCTCAATTTTAAAGACCAAATACCCAATAAGGGCGCAAAAATCAGACCTCACAAGTGTGAGTGATTGTGTTATGTTCAAATGAGGGGAAAACATCCTCAATATATAGTGTATCATGACCTTTTAATTAATTTTAGGTCATTAAAAATAGTCGACAAGGCTACAAATCAAAAATCATACTGTTTTACATTAAATTGTTAAATGAAACCCTAAATGAGCAATAAACAGGACGTCAAGCCCCTCTGAGGGAGACGTTGGCCCTTTTTAGGGAAAAATGCAACACAAGATGACAAACGTTGGCCCTCCTTGGGCCTCCAAACTCTACCACACGTGCCAAACTGCTCTGTCAAGATGCCATACACTGGAGGTGACGTCATGGCTCCTACATGACGTCCTGGGGCACCAGAAGGGACACGTTCCACCTGTAGTGGGTCAACCCCCCTGGGCTGGGATCAGCCAAGGCGTCTTGGATGAAAACGTCCTCCTTCTTCTCTTGTGCAAAGGCTCAACCAATCATTGTCCTGTCTCTACCCCTGATGGGGTCCCAGCAACCATCTGATGAGCTCTTCAGCCCCATGGAGGTCCAAACTAATCATCTCCCCATGTGTACCGGTCCAACTAGTACCTATCCGTCGGGCATGATCCTGCACATCAAAAACTTCGTCGTCCATGGGCTCATTAGTCATAGGGATCATAGCAATGTCAATCATATTTCATCATTAATTTTATCAAATGCATGCATAAAACCCCTAACATATCATCCAATAGCTCAAAGACATTACAATGACCTACTATACAAAGCCGAAGAAAAAGACAAAGTGCCCTATTGGGCTAGCATCCATAAGAAAAGGAAAGTTTCTAGAGGATATCATCTGAGCCATGTAACACGAGGTGATGTGGTCAAAGGATGTCCAGACATACAGGTAAAGTGAAAGACAGGGGTGATATTACTTGTGGGTGCCTTTGTAGAAGGTGAGTTGTACCTGTCATGGATGCAATTCTTTCCAAGCCCTTTATTGCCTTTATTCTTTCTTTTCTTTATTGTTTTTTATTTTTTTATTTCAAGGTCTAACTAGAGGACACTGCCTCGGCGTGGTGACCAGAGCTGACAGTGTTACCCACAAGTACTTTCACAAAGATGATAAGGCTGGCTCGTGATGAGACCCCCTTTCGCTTGGCCATGCAACCAAAGGTCACTACCCTGGCGTGGTAACCAGAAAATGGCAATGTCATACTGCTAGGTACCCATGAACATAATGGACAGGCTCGTGATGAGACCCCCCATCCTCTTGGCTAGGTCTTGTTTTGTCATTTTTCTTCGGGTCGCTCTTGTTTCTTGTTGAGAGGCTTTTTATTGCCTTCTCGGGGATCCCTGGGCGAGGCATCTCTAGGTTTTATTTTTTTATGAATTTTATCTTTTACCAGCTGCTTTTACCTCCTGGGCCTTTAGCCCCTTCTTCCCACAAGATAAGGTGTAACCCCACAAACAGGTCATCCTAATGTCCGGACTAGGGGAATGAGACAGATGAGTGGGAGATAAAATGTAAGAGTGATGATATGATGGGAGCGGACGATGGCCCTTCAAAATCCCCCCTGGTGGCTAACCAAAACCTATGGGTACAAGCTTGCCAGGGTACCCTATCAATTCCCCCAACCATGGTCAAGTGGGTTAATGTAAGATCCAAGCAGTCGTCAGAAATAAAAGGAATTTGATGCATATATCTGAAGGTTATAATGACCAAATATGACACATACCATGATACTTGGACCAATTACCTCATGGAGCAAGAGTCTTCTCCGATACAAGTCCAAGCCGAAGGTGATGGATGTTGTTGCTGCTGACAGGACAAGTCTGATGAAGAAGAAGAAAGATGGGCCCTCCAGGGCCATGCTCAGGTCAATCCTGCTCTCGGTACTCCATGTCTAGGACCTATGGGCCTCGAGACATGATCTCCTAGTTATCCCTAGAAATCGGGGATAACAAAGACTTGATCTGAAATTTTCGCTACACTTAGCTTCTTTTGTCTCTTATGCACTTGTTTATGGCTATCTTGATGAATGGTTGATGGAGGATTGAGGCGCTAGCCTTGGATGAATGGTTTATAGCTTTTATGGTGGATTGTCTTAGCATCTTTCTTGATTTTGGTATGGTCTTCTACTCTTATGCTATCATTTTTTCAAGTCAAGGATTGTTGTGCTAGGAGTTAAGTGGCAAGTAAGAGCATTTACACCCCCACTCTAGTCTCCATCATTTATTGCTTGAAGTTCATTGATGTTGCAAGTGTTTGTTTGAGGAAGTAAGAGGATTTACACCCCTCATTCTCAAACCCTAACTATAGATACTTGCCTTGGGAAGTAAGAGGATTTACACCCCCAAGGAAGTAGCATCGTTCATTTACTTAACTCCATTAAGCCAATATTTAGAGGCATTAGTCATTTCTTTTTTGCATTGGAGATATAAAATCATTGCCTTGGTAGACGTCAAATTTTGTCTTTTGAAAGATCTCTTGCTTGGAGTTGGTTTGTCACATTGAGAGGACTCATCCCCTACTAGGGCGTCCCCTCTCTCCCACTACTTTAATTGTTGTTACAAACTTTAATCTACAGCCATTAAAGCTACACAACCCTAGCTACTAATTCTCTCTTAACTCCTAAACTAACCCTAGACTAGATCCTAAATTTTGCACACTAACTCTACTAACTAGGGTGCATCTCTTGGGGCAATTGTTGGCATCTTTTTATGGTGTAATTTGTTGATAAAATTGAATGAAATCTACAGCCATAAGGCTGCAATTTTCTGCAGAAAAAACATGTTGTAACAGCTTTCTTTATTCAGCCTCAAAGTGCCATTTTTCAGTCATAATTGATTGCCATATTCATTGATAATATTGTTGATTGATCTTATGCTTTACATGCTGATTTGAATGTCTTACTTGCTGATATAAACTGTCATCCACTGCTGCAAATTAGGGACAGCAAGTTTAACTTGCTGATCCACACTAACATATATCATTTGCAAGTTGGATTTTCTTGTGTCTCGAGCAGGTACAATCATCCAGAGGGGTACTAAACCGTTGGGGAAACAATCACTTGACTTACAAGGAATCTCTTTCCACATCTCATTCCACTTAGACTTGACTTCTAGGGGTTTCACTTCCATATCCATTCATCTACATCTCATTCCCCCTAGGGTCACCGGGATCACCTTCCTAGAGTGACCTAGTCACCCTTGAAGTGCAGGACCTACATCGAGGTGACATTGAGTGTAGGATTCCCTAGTTTTAGCACTTGCTTTTGTGGTTGGGTCGAGCTTTTCCCAACTTACAACTTGTGCTATAACAGTACTAATGAGCAGATCTAGAAAATCTAAGGTAGCAACAGACAGATCTAACAGATCTGAAGTACCAGTGAACAAATCTAATACAAATCTGAGGTACCAACGGGAAGATCTAGCAGATCTGTGGTACCAGCAGGAAGATCTAGTAAATTTGAGGGACCAACAGGCAGATCTAGCAGATCTAAGAGACCAGAGGATAGATCTAGTGCAGATCTGAGGTACCAATGGACATATCTAGTGCAGATCTAAGGTATCAGCAGGCATATCTAGCAGATCTAAGGTACTAGCAGGGAAATCTTGCAGATTTGAGGACCAGCATGCAGATCTAGTACATATATGAGTGTCCAGCAAGCAAATGTGGACAATGCAGCAGAAGGTTTCTTCAGGGCCAGAGTTGTCACATTTGCTATATTTGTATTATTTGCCTCAGTGGGCCATTTTCCTAGTAAGGGAGCCCTTGTAAGATTGGAGTCGTTATTTAATGAAAAGTTGATTTGAATGGCAGAATTTCTTTGTGCATGTATGAAGTTTTGTTTCCAGTTTGCTTCCGCTGTATTATTTATTTCCAGCCAGTATATTTTATTCTGTGTGCTGTAATTTGATTATCTGCGGGGAAAAACTCAAGGTAGTAATTTATCTAGGTGTTGGGGATTGATATTTTTCAACAGCAAACACTAACTAATCATAATGTGACTAAGACAATTAAGTCAGACACATGTTTATTATAGGTCACCTTCCTCGTGAAGACGAAAGCAAGAAGTAGACATGAAGATAACGATGAAGTGGAAGGCAAGATCCTGCCTTCACCATGCAAATGTGAAGATAGTCATCGCGTACTTGCATTGTTGTGCACAACATGACTGCTTGGAGGACCATTTTGAGAACAGAAAAGAGGATTTACAAATGCTAAGACCACTTCGAGCAACTACACTTTCGATTGTAGCACCCACACCTTTTATGTTGGTTGTGGAACCCGCAACTTTTCTGTTGTTGCTCCAAGTGATCCTAGCATCTGGAAATCCTCTTTTCTGTTCTCAAAATAGTCCTCCAAGCATGACACGGTAGGTAAAATAGGCATTGGGATAGTTGTATGAAGGGCCCTTATAGAGCCCACCAACATTTCATCTCTACGTCTTTAGGAAGATGATACAGATCTATTTGTTTATAGTTATAAATCAAAAGCAAAAGACATCTCAGTTCAGTTACTTCAACTGATTATTGCATATTTTAAAGCCAAAACAATCAGTAACTAAATGTCATAATTGTTCTTACTCTTTTGTGAGCCCTGATGAAGGATGTGCCACCTTTTGAGCAAATTCCCCTGAGTGGCATGCATGCATATAACGAGAGTAAGATGATATAGTTAATTACAGCAGTAGCATCATAGGCTTCAAATCAAGAAGAGTAGATCTCTTACCATCGTTTGTGACAATAATCAATCCAGATGTGGCAACATCAAGTCGGCCTACTGTAAACAATCTGGGCTTTGGCACACCTGTATTTCTTTTAATCTGAAGGAAATAAGTAGAAAGTTACATGCCTACACTTTCAGAATCACAAAAAAAGCATTCAGGACAGTGATTAAGACGTTATTCTAACAATATTCTATGCCTAACTTCAATAAGTTTCTAGATAACATAACATACACAGCTGCAGATGATTCATCAGATTTCTGCAATTGATCAAAAAGAAATAGTCAGGGACTCGTATAAACCCATATTTTCAAATATTCGTCAAGTAGTGACAAAACTGATTTCGAGTTATCTTCCCCACTTGAGCAGATGTACCTGCATTGTTATATTGTTTATTTTGCAATAGAAGATTCCAAAATCAGACTAAGACCTTTCAAGAATGAACTACAAATTTATAGAATAGTCTGGAACTCTAAAATGTTGACACATCTATCAACTGCAACATAAACTCACCCTTTCGGTTTGTTCAGAGCAAAATACAACTTCGGAGGTAACTTTTTTGGAAGAGAATTTCCGTCAATATAGATAGCATCCTTCAACGGATCAACAAGAGTCTGTAAATCACCAATTTGATTTGACTTTTAGCAACTTAACTCTTAAACAATATTTACCAGAAATTATTTCTAAGACTAACTATTTTTTTGTCAAATAATACAAGATGCCAATGATAGATACATGTCAACTTTCATGCAAGGCTTGTACATCTTAAGGACAAATAAAGGAATTACTGTTATGATAGTCTGAAAAAACAAAAACAACAATTTAATAGATAACCTAATTCTGTAAATGGGAATTTTATAACGAAATAAGATTTTATGTATTTTGTAATCTTATCTATGAAAACAAAAACATAAATAGGTAAAAGTATATCTGTAGATTCACATGTGTTTGCATTAGAATACATGTCACAAATGTACTTATGTATGAACGCCAACACAAGCATGCATAGACCTTGATACAAACATAGATATAGACATCGCTGTGTATCCATACATGCCTACACACTTGTATCATGCATGTATATATTGTTTGTACACGTATACATCTGTTGTGTATATTTAAAAACATGTTTGTATATATGTATGTACTATGGATATGTACATAGAGATGTTTAAGCATGTGTGTATATACAGATATCCATACATATATATGTGGCATGTATACACATACAAATACATGAACAGACACTTGTAAACATAGGCATTATCTTTATGAAATCAAATTATATTATACTAATGGCCACTAATGACCAACATAAGGTCAATGGGGCATGAAAATATAGCAAGCAACAATAGCATAATAAAGAGAATGTCTGTGACATCTACTCCCTTAAAAAACCAAATAACATAGTAACCAGCGTTGCAGAACTCAGACTCGGTAATGACTTGGCCGGGATCCAAAATTGCTGACTCGGGAAAACCTCTGCAAAAGAACCGCAAAATTGGCAATAACTGCCAAACAATTAGAAAACTGAGAAAATTGAAGGCAGAAAATCTTCCTTTTAAGTGACATTTCTGCTGCAGCTGCCAATTTAAAAAAGAAACAGCCATTTTTGCGCCGACTCATTTCAAGCAGAACTCACCTATTAATTTACAATTTCTGCAACATTGATAGTGACAGATAAAAGTGAGGTTAAACCTAGGATCAGTAAACCCTCAACAATAAAGTGTGTATTTGTTTATGTGTATTTCTGCATATTTATAGATATCATTATGAATGTCTGCACCCACATGTAGATACAAATATAATATACATACATGTTTATATGTGTGGTTATAGTTGTTTATGCATACATACATCTACAACATATATACATCTATAAATAAGTATACACACATACTAATCCAAGCTCATGTTAAACAATTTCCACAATAAAGGTATGCTAGTAGTGTATGTTGATATTATGGTAGCCGCGGGAGGTATTAACCTACATATGTAACCTTTGACTAGAATAGAATATTCTGGAAGCAAGAGAAACCCTAAACAGATGTGTGAAAACCATGGAAGACAAATCGGCTCAGCAGAATAAGTAATATTGAAGTATTATATGCAGAAAAGGACAGGTCGGCCCTGCTTGAAGAAACACATGTTCACCTGGCCAGATTAGTATAAATAGAGGACGTCTTGGCTCATTTTTTCACTCACTCACACACTCTCAATCACCCAGAAACAATGTGCAAGTTTGGAGGAAGAGCAGCAACAGCTGCAGTTGTACAGTTTTCTCTTTTTCAGTCTTTCTGGTACTTCCTCTTGTGCACTATCCTTGGAGAAGGTGTGCTCTCTTGGTTATCTGTTGGTTATGGTGTGGCTTCCTGGAATCATTCTTTCTGTCAAACGTTAAGGTGCTCGGGGGTGGCTTTATGCCTATGGTTGGGTGACAATGGTGTAGCATTGTCTATGGTTAAATGAGCACATCAAAGTTCAAACATTATTCTAACAGGTTATGGGCCCACACCATCTTCAAGACAGTCTAACCACTAGAAGGTAGCGTGGAAATTCTTTGTTAAGCTCGTGATGGCACCAGTTGCAGCTGCAACTAGGGTTTTTGATTTTGCAGCTGCAACAAACCCTAATCCAACTCTTTGGGCACCTTCAATGAAGCATTGGACCTAATTTTTGGATATTATAGTGCACCCTAGCCTAGCACACTCTCTAGTGCCCTCACCCAGCAAAAACGTCAAGTTTGAGTTTTTGGGTCAAAGTCAAAGTCAAAGGTTCACTTTTGGTCAAAATTGATTTTTGTGGTCAAAGTTGAAATTTTAGGGTTTCTAGCTTGTTCTAATCATTGAACCTTTTTTATTCAGTTTCTGACCTCTTTTTGTCAAGATGTTGTCTAGTTTCAGATTAGAAGACACACTGAAGTTTGCACGATACTACAAATTTCAAAGGTGTGCACTTGTATATTTTTTTCAAGTTATATCATCCAGCAAAGCATGAGTGTGTTTGCATGGGATGTACAAGAGACCTTGTCCAAGCAGTGAATTCAGTACATTTGAAGGAACCAGCGCACCCTCCCTAGCAGTGAAGACTCCAGGTTTGATTATTTAAAATTGATATGTCTCTAGCTGTTATGGCATTATTATGATCTTATGCTGCATCTTGATTTATTGAAGTTATGATCATTATACTAACCCCTTAATACTAGAGATACACTTGTTGATCTCCTCTCTAGGAGATATTCTTGTTCTTATGTAAATGCTTATTGCTTACGAGATGAAGTTGATCTCCTTTAGGAGATGTTCTTGGTTACTGACCTAGACTCTAGGCAAGATATCTTCCATAGAGGATACCATGGAGATTTTGTTGTTCTTGTTTCTTGTTTCGGGCAGGTCATAAGAGATAAATCTGAGAGGGAGTCAGTGATCAAGAAGAAGCCAGCATAGTTTCGTGACACTTTGCAAAATGCAAAGGGGCATGCAGCAGACAGAAGCGTGGTCCGAGGATTCTCTCAGATAGAGGGAGTTGATCTCAGAGTTTGAGATGAAGGATCTTGACCGAATCAGAAGTGTGGCTAACACCAGATGAGATCTTCAATGAGGAGACTGAAGAGGTTTAGCATGATGGACAAGAAGTCCATGGCCACATCTATGACGACACATCTGAGGAAGTTGTGTGACGGGATAGACATTTGCTTTGAAGAGAGCACCTTGTGTCAGTATATGGTTGAGCCATGACCGTATTATTCGGTTACAGCACATCATGCAGCTACTTATGTTGTGGTATATGTTATCCCCGTTTTCTAGGGATAACTAGGAGATCATGTCTCGAGGCCCACAGGTCCTAGACATGGAGTACCGAGAGCAGGATTGACCTGAGCATGGCCCTGGACGGCCCATCCTTCTTCTTCTTCGCCAGACTTGTCCTGTTAGCAGCAGTAGCTTCCATCACCATCGGCTTGGACTTGCATCAGAGAAGACTCTTGCTCCATGAGGTGATTGGTCCAAGGTATCATGGTATGTGTCATGTTTGATCATTATAACTTTCTTATATATGCATCAGGTTCCTTACATTTCTGACAACTGCTTGGATCTTACACTAATCCACTTGACCATTGTTGGGGGGATCAACGGGGTGCCCTAGCAAGCTTGTATTTATGGATTTTGGTTAGCCACCAGGGGGGATTTGCAGAGCCATCGTCTGCTCCCACCATGCTATCACTTTACATCTTATCTCCCATACATCCATCCCATTCCCCTA
This sequence comes from Picea mariana, assembly GCA_032191745.1. Taxonomy (NCBI): domain Eukaryota; kingdom Viridiplantae; phylum Streptophyta; class Pinopsida; order Pinales; family Pinaceae; genus Picea; species Picea mariana. The sequence continues at coordinate 514,709 of JASDQU010100648.1, read as the reverse complement.
GTCCAGCCATTAGGATGACCTTTGAGGGTTACACTTTGTCCTGTGGGAAGAAGGGGCTAAAGGCCCAGGGGGTAAAAGCAGT